>MU227311.1:552708-585211 GCA_018584345.1 Thuja plicata
TCCCCCCCCCCCCCCCCCCCCTCTCAGTGATCCTAATCCTGACAATTGGTATTAAATCTCTGGTCCTCAGCAAATAAGTTTAACCACTTGAGGAGATCATGGACAAGGTAGAAATGAAACACCTGAAAAAGAATCTTGAAGCAGCCCTTGAAGAACTTGACACATCTGAAAAAGAAAATCATGATCTTAAACTAAAAGTTAATGGCATGAAAATAATTATCAAGAAACTGAAAAAAGAATTAAGGAATTGTTCTTCAAATTATTTGGGAGAAGTAGTCAAAAATTTGAATGAAGAAAATTTGTCTCTGAAGAATTAGATGAAAATCTATGTAACAATCAAGACGCCTATTATGATCAAGTCAAAGTGAACAAGCAATTAGATGAAGAACTGAAACAAGCAAACATGGAAATCTTGGAGCTAAGAAACAACAAAGATAAGATAGAATCTGAATTGATTGCAAAAAAGAATCATATTGACAAGTTACACACAAGCAAGGATCTGATAGAATCACAGTTGTATGCTCAAAAGGTTAAAGGAGATATCAGTGGTATAGGATACAATGAAGCACAAATTGAGATTGATTCCATGCGAGAAAGAATGAATGCACCAAAGGACATCACAGATACTAAGGAGATTGGAAATCAGACTAAAGACAATGTTGAACCACCTAAGGATGAATGCAAGCTAGTTGACCATACTTTTTATGCCTGTAACAAGCATGGACATATTACAAGGAATTGTAAAGAGGTAAGACCCTTCAATGGTTACTGTTATTCATGCAATAAATTTGGTCATAGAGCTATGAATTGTAAAACAAGTCAGAAGAACAAGAATAAGAATAATCAAAGAAATTAGAATCAGCAAAAATAAAGAAGTTATCCTCAGAAAAATGTTAGAAACCCTCAGAACATTACATGTTAGACATGTAATTATAATGGACATATAGCCAAGCAGTACAGCATGATGAATAATAACATCAGACCTCCTATCATTTTTCACTCATGTGGAAAAGCTAGACACATCTCTAAGCATTGTAGATCTAGAGCGCAGAGATAGGAAAGCCCTAAAAAGTCAGAAGATTCATTATGGGATGAGGCAGGAGAAATAAAATTTGTGAAAGCTACAAAAGATACAAGCAAGATCTGGGTTGAAGTAAAGAAGGATAATGGAGAGAACAAGGTAGCAGATACATCCTCAGTGGACACACCTTCTACTTCTGAATAGTTGACCCTCATGGTCTTAGGCGGATCTATTCTAGGTCTGAACCCCTGCATGGCTGGTATACTCACCATCTAAGTATACGCCTTGGATTACAATTGTTTGGTGACATTATGGTGTTGTATGGAAGAGAACTCAATCTAAATTGTTATCAAGAATAAGATTGGAAGTTACATTTGCTTCCCATGTCTATGCGGAAAGTATTAATGGTAGAAATATACTTTGCAATCACCAAGTCCTCACTTGCGGTCAGAATAAATGATTGCAGATCATAGAAGCCCTAGCAATTGTATTGTTAATGCATTACAATTTTTCTCATCAACAAAGAAAGGAGATTGATAATCATTATTTGTTAAGAAAAGTAATTCGAGTTTGAAATGAAGCCCAAGCACGAACACGTCATTTTGGAAATTAGTTGAAAACTTACTTAGCAATCGAGTAAGCAGTTGGATAATAA
The DNA here is from genome assembly GCA_018584345.1 of Thuja plicata. NCBI lineage: Eukaryota > Viridiplantae > Streptophyta > Pinopsida > Cupressales > Cupressaceae > Thuja > Thuja plicata. The sequence goes on from MU227311.1 coordinate 554,385, forward strand.
AAGGAGCACTTGCAGTCGAGTAGCAAAGCATCACAATTACATTCTTTAGTAGAGATTGATATCAATAAACTCTTTGAAACATCTTGGAAGCAATTTATTAGTATGCTTCAACGCATAAATTTCATGAAGTGGAATTGGTCAAAATCTTGTTGAGTAGTCTTCTATGTGAGAGTATCAGTATAGCCGTTGGAGATTTTTTTTTTGGAGCTGACCTGATGTTATCCTTGGAAGCACATACTTATTATTGATCATCTAAGTGTGAATAAAACAAAAGAGTGTTCACGTAAGAGCAAAATTGATTGAAGATACAATTTGAAATATCATATGAAGAAGAAGATAAAACTTTTATGACAGGTCCACAGGATTCTGTGCCCATGGCCAAGGACATGGAGGATACATTCATGGTTGATAATATTGAAGTATCAATGGTAGAAATGGATATTGATCTAGACAAGTTTGAAGAAAAATTTGTGAGTATTCAAGAGGCTAAGAGTCTTTATATCAGAAATAAGATATATTGATTTAAGATATCACAGAAAAGGAAGTAGAAAAAGAGAAGATTGAATTGATGGATAGCTCATCATCATTGTTGTCAATTTTGACACCCATAACAAACGTAGACTCGTGGGGAGTAAATAATTAAGGGGGATTATATAATCTGAAGGAGTCATGAAAAATAGATCAGATATTACAAAAGAGAAGTATATGAAGAAGAGGCTCAATGAATTGGTTAGCAAATTTACAATTGATCTTAGGTCACTCAAGGTTGGTCAAGCATCCTTGAAAGAGTTTGCAGAAAAAGGTAGAGAAGATAATATCAAAGGGGGAGAAAATTAATGTATAGAATATGGAGTATGTCATATGATCAAGGTCCTAGCACAAACTTGGAGAAAATGGAGAAGCTACAATATGCATTATGCGCCCATCCACAGATTGTCAATTCACTGATTGCATTTTGGGAGAAAGAGATCCAGAAGTTGCAGATTGCATATCTAGATATGTATGTTGAGTAAGTACATAGAAGTGTTTTTTAGCACCTTTGTCATTAATGTCAAAGGGGGAGTAGAGTATGAATAATATGGAGTCTGGTGTATGATAAGAGGGAGATATAAGATAGAGAGTTTTTGTATAAGAGTACAGATAGTAACTTCACCATATTCCTTTGTTGCCATTAATGAAAAAGGGGGAGATTGTTGGAAAGTTGACTATACTGGTGTATATGAATCTATTTAAGTGTTTTTATTATGGAAACAAATTCATATGAAGTTTTTGAGTCAGCACACATTATTAGAAGATCAGAAATTAGCTAAGTACAAAAGACTGGACAGTTAGCAGAGTACCAGAAGAACATAGCATCAGTGCACATGCATACGACCAAATTAGGGCATGTTCCTTTGCAGATAATCTTTTAAGTATTTATTCATGTTAATTCTAAGACATCATGATCAGATCTACAAGTATGAAGAAGATACAGCCAGTTAAAGAGGTTCAGCCAGTGAATGCCAGAACAAGACATAGATCATGGAAAGAGTCGATAGAGATTGTTTTGGTACAGAATTTGTACATATCCTCAAGACTTGTATCTTTGGATTAGTGATTTTTAGTAATATAATCATGTTTGGTTAAAGGCACATGACTTGATTCATCCGGAGAAAGAAGTTAGAGCTAATTTGGCGGAGCGGACTGTGTGAAGAGACGTGTCTGTTCGGTTTGAGTAAAGCAGTTGTAACTGATGTTTCACTGAATTAATGAAGGTTTGTGTGCTTAGTTAATTGATAAAAATAGATGGTAAAAGGTTTCCTAAAGCTGACATGTTCATTTCCTATGAGGAAGTACTTATAGAAGGTCATTTGTGATCGGAAAAGTTGTGAAAGCCAGAGATAAGAAAAGCAGAGCAAAGTGTTAAAGCAGCAAAGCTATATTTGTCATATGTTGATGATATATATATTGAAGTAGAAGATTTCAGAGTTTAGTTAAGATTTTTATAGTTATTTACAAGAGGTTAAATAATTAGCACACAAAAGGAACTAATCAGACAAGCAATGTCACAGCAGCAGTTCACCTTGCAGATATAGTGTGTATCAAAGATCCAGAAGGTTGTAGCCTTCACCATTTGAGAAGTGTGCTCTTAGACAGTGATTCCACCACCCCTAAGAGGGTTATTGTAAAAAACTCTTAACAGGATCTGACCCTTAACAAGGTCATTGTACTTCATGTATTGTAAAGACAAATCCTAACAAGGTTAAGGATCTTCTAATAAAGGATCATAAGAAACTAGTACAAAATATTTGTGGGTACTAATTCCCACCATGGTTTTCACCTGCATTGGTTTTCCCAGTAATCATATTTGATGTTATGAGTTGTGTATGTTTATCTTACTTGCATTGATATTCAGTTTAGTACTTAAGCATTAAAGTTTAGATTCAATATAAGATGAAAAAGTATTAATAGATAGATCATTGATTCACCCCCCCCCCCTTCTCATTATCCTAATCCAAACAAGCTCCATCCTAAAAAATGGGAACAATATATGGGCATGAATGNTCATTGATTCCCCCCCCCCCCCTTCTCATTATCCTAATCCAAACAAGCTCCATCCTAAAAAATGGGAACAATATATGGGCATGAATGTGTATTGGAATATGGTGCCAACCCTAGGCACAAGACCTCAAAGATCAGGATGATATGGAAAATATATCCTCTTGTCAGACCATTATAGGTAACCCAAGGAGAAGGCCCTTCCACCTCCAACCCATATTATCCTACCATTAGAGAAGGGAAGAAGATGTACAAGAGAAAGAGAGATACTAACTCTCCCCGGTTGGAAACTTTGCAAGAGGAACCAAAACTGGAGGATGTGCCCTTAGTAAAAAAGGACAAGATCTTGGGCAGCCTCTCTAAAGAAAAAAGAGATCGCAAAGAAGCATACAGAGGCTCAAAAGGAGAATGTAAATCCTTTGGATACCCTTGTCTTAGATGAGTTACTCCTGTCAAATTTTGAAGGCTTAGAGGGCTTTGCAGATCCAAGAAAAGATACACCTGACTCAATGGTAGGAATTAACATAGGAGCACAGGCACCCATCTATCCTTATGTTGTCCTTACTCCACCTCCATCCTAACTCACAAAACCTGCACTAAATGTGCCTCTCATGGGAGTGGATTCTAGTGCCAACCAAAGGGAAGAAACTCAAGATGCTAGCGCTGCCCAGAACATAGAAGGAGATAAGACTGCAGGAGAAAGTTCAACACCAACTCTACTACCTTACATTCCTACTCCACCAACTTTTCTCCCAGCTCCCATTCCTACTCCACCACCTTCTCTCCCAACTCCCACATGAACTCCACCTCCTTCTATTTCTACTCCACCACCTACAATAAAAATTCCCACTCCACCACCATTTTTTCCTTTGCCTTCCTCTAGCCTGACTCCCCAAGTGTTTGTAAGTACAAAAGCTACACCTCCCCTCAAGACCACACTATAGGCTATGACAGGTGTTAATGTGGAGATATTAATCAGTTCCTCTAGGGATGAAGAAACAAATAGAGATGAATAGGATTCTATAAGGGAAGAAGATAAGGAAGAGGAAGAAAGAAATGAAGAAGAAATGAATGAGGAAGAAGGGAGGGAAAATGGTGAAGATGAAGAAGAATCAGATAAAGAGGAGGGGGTAACCCCTAATATAAAAAGCTTGGCTTCAGTCCTTAACATCACCTTGTAAGTTATCACCTTTAGTAAACCCACTTGATTCACTAAAGAGATTTAGCCATGAAAAATAAATTAGAGAGGATGGAGAAAACACATATATGTCATTCTTAGGGCAAGCCTTCCATCAAATGGAGGCTAATATACTAGCAAGAACCATGTCATATGTCACTCAAGAAACTAAGGGTTGCTAGAAGGCATAGGTGGTAGTTCCCTCTACTATCACATCTCAAGTGCAGGTAACCCCAGAAGATTATACATTTGAAGAGGTGGATCTGGGAGAAATAATAAGAAAAGGGAGTAAGACCCTGGCAGGTTTAGGGATCAAAAATGCGGCTCAAGAAACTATCAAGTCCATGACAGAGAAGAATGAGGCTCTGAAGAAATTCATACATAGGATGGTGGGTCCCATTGAACCAAATTTCCCAGAGGCCTTATTACAGGTCATACTAGAGAAGAAAGCTACTCTGAACTTTCCAATGGGGGTGACCCATTCTTTCATTCAAGAAAGTTCTTATTAGAAGAATGATTTTGAAAAATGGGGAGAGAAGGTGATTAGGGATACCTTCCAGCCATCCAGGGTTATCCTTAAGGAAGACACCCATTTGGTGGATCTTATGAAATCATACGGAGGGTTAGACTGTAAATTGGCCCAATGGCGATTAGCTCTACAGGATCTCAAAATAATCAGGAAACATCACTTTCAGATTTTGGTCAAGATATATGAAGGTGAAGAGATAGATAAATTTAGTACTTGGACCAAGATTATAGTAAAATCCATGAAATTTCATGAGAAATGTTTGGAAAAGGTTCATCAAAAGCATAAGAAGATCATGGATTGGGTAGAAGAAATAGAGAACTTCTTTATAGGTATTGACTTAGAGTTATACTGAGATGTGGAAATGCAACTCCTATGCCTGACCAAAGAAGTGATACAACAATTCAAAGGAATTTTGGTAGTATTTAGCACCAAAGAAGACTAACACCAAATTTTCTACTTCAAGGAAGATATGCAAAGGATCTCTAAACACGAAGAAGAGATCAAGTTCTTTGCTTCTGAATTGACCATCTTCAGAGAGAAGAAAGAATGACACATTGCTAAAGTGAAGAGGCAAGAAGTGAACTATGATGAAGTACATGAAATAGTGCAGAGTTTGTGACATACTCATCCAAAGGTGTTCCCAAATTGATTTGTTCAGTCTAGACTTAGCCATTTTTGAGAGGTGAATTCTTTCATACTTAGCCATTTTCCAAAGGCTATTTTTTGGCCTTTCAGCCTCTGAAAGTCCAAAATTTTGGGGGTCCCAAATTTTGGTTCCATACTTAGTCAAATTTTAACTTGGAAAATTTTGGGATAGAGGTCGGGGTGCGAATTCTAGGCCATTTTAGCGTGATCACTTTTTTGCATGAAAATAGAACTTCAAATCAGATGGATGCAAAACTAGAGTTTGTTTTGCAATCATTAAGGGCCTTCTATCATTTCCCACCTCAAAGAGAACCCTAGATGAAGATTCCAAGGGAAAAATCAGAGATCAAGAAGAAGACTCCAGTTACAAACAAGGGAACTCCAACTCCTCCCATTCTTCTTTCTTAATAAGTTTAAACTTATTTTCATGGGAAAATTGATTGTAAGCAGATCAAGGATCCATACAAGTATTTTAGTATCAATTTAGAAATAGTTTTCTTTAGCAAGATTTAGTTTTAGTTTGTTTTCATTGTTTTTAGAGCCTCTGATGCCCTAGTTTTAGGGTTCAAAGTTTGTAGATTAGAGCTCTATATATTGTAATAAAAAGAAATGTATTAAGGTCAGATTCTTGATGTAATAAAGATCTACAATTGGTGCTTCATTCATGGTGTGATATTTTTTGCTATCTATGCAAAATTTATGAATGTGTGTTTGCTTATTCATTCTTTTCAAAGAGACAACTGTGTTTATTGTTTCTCAAATCCGCAATTCTTTAAATTGGAGTTTGTTGTTGTTCATTACCTTGCTCTGACGAATGTATGTGAATGATCATCTTTTGGGTTCAAGGATAAATCTGTCTCATGTGTGTACATCTTGGTGACTTCACTATTTGATATATTTTGAAAAACTTGCATGCGTAAATACTTTTTCTCTCCAAATGATTGCATCCGTTGGGTATATAATTGCAACGTGGTCTGATTTATAACTAGTGGGTTTGTTCCAAATCTCTCCATCATTCAAATTTTCAAGGAAGGATTAACATTGGTTTATGTCCATTAGGATTTCATTTTCAGCAATTTAATTTATTCTTGTTACCCCGCTCTTTTAAATTTCTATCATAAATATGAAAGCAATTGGAATAGTCTTTAGTTTTAAAGCATAAATTTGCATCACTAGTAAAATTACAATCTTTGATAAATTAAAAAATACCAAAAAAAAAGTACTAAATTTGTTTTGTAGTTTGACGTCTTGAAAGTACCAGAAAAGGCCTCCTCATGAAAATTCAAATTTATCTTCAACTGAGTTACCAATCAGGTTGTACCACGACCACGGAGAACCTTGGGAATAACTTTATTATTATTTCAAGAGAAGAAATTGAATCTTGAGATCCTAGCAATTGACTTGTGTACAAACAATGTTCAACCCTTGCATAATAACCTTGTTGAAATAATGGAATGGTGTGTACTGAGAGGGGAGTGGTGAATCAGTACCCTTAAAATGTTTTTTCAATTAACCTTTAATCCTTTAATAATCAATTCCTTGCATTACCAACCATATATTCTATTCTTTCTTTATGCATGCAATATCAAATCATAAACTTAATTTCATGTAAACATTCATATAAACATTCATAAAATGTAATGACACATGACACAAGAATTGGTAACGCAGAAAACCCATGTTAGAAGGTAAAAACTACAGTGGGGATGAAACCCACAAAGCTTCACTATCTACAGAATGGAAGGTGTCAATTAAGGCTTACAAGTTTGACCACTTCTGATGATCTTACCCTGTTAGGAGTATCATGTTTAGACTAGTTAAGGCCTACTCTGTTAAGATATTTAGCAACACTATTTAGTGTGTACTTGGTTAAGATATTTACAAAAGGATTGTTAATTCCACCTTCTTAAAGGATTTCTTCTATTTTCTACACTTGTTAGAATATAGTCAAAAATACTTATTGACCTAATAAAATGCAATCCTAAATTGCTGAGTATAGATCTTGTAAATTTTACAATATGATGTATCACCTATAGTGATTGATTAATACCTCTGTTCTGTTTGGTAGCCTTGAATCTTGTTCTTTATAACTGATTTCATCTTTTTTTGTCCTTCTACATGAAACTTTGTATCTGATCCATAGATGAGATCTTTGGCTACAATCATCATCACATCCTCTTGTTTTGATTGATTACACATCTATTTATACAATGAATTGACCTAAATAGGTTTCACGCTTAACTTTGAAAACTCTATGATCAAAGGTTTACAACTTGACCTTGATCTCCTAGTTTGCATGTTTACAATCAGTTAGACTGATTAAAACAATTATATTTTCTTTATGTGTCCCTCAAGAAATGGTTTTAAAGATAAGCTTTAAAGCTAAATATAAAACTTAAGTGTTTTACCTGACGTGTAACTCAGATCCACATTTCTCAGAATAAAGTTGTCTCTCGGTAGACTGGTGCTCAAGTTGCTCTGTAGTCTTTCCTCGATGATATCTTTGTAGAAATTCTACTTCTTGGTTTTCTCTATAGACTGACATTTGGTTTACATTTTAAACTGTGTTTTTAGTGTTTACTATAAACTTGTCTTTTAGGTTCCTTTGTGAACTTGTCTGTCAGGTTCCTCTGTGAACTTGTCTGTCAGTGAAGACTAGTTTCGGTGTTCTCTTGCACTTAACATTTTGGGTGACCTTTGTGAACTGTTATGTCAATTTTCACTATAAACATTTCATTAGGTGACATGTTACCGATGGTTCAAAAACTATTTCCTTTGTATACTAAAGGAAAAATATGATCATCAATCTCCCCCTTTGACATTAGTATCAAAAACTAATATGTGCAAAACTAAAATGTTTAGTATATATACCATGTATTTTACCTTGTCAATATGAATCCCCCTATGTGCATGCCTTGGTATAGTATATATACATGTATATACACTATATATTTCCCCCTTCCACCTTATCACACCAAATAATTTCCCCTTGTATCATATCAATTTCCCCCTTTTTTATAATAATGACAAAGGTGTCATACTTACAATTTTTCAAAAATATGGGAATGGGATTTTTGAATGACCTCTATTTTCTTTTCCCATTCTTCTTTGAGGTGCTCAAGGGTCATTATTTCCAAGGTGATTCTTGCATGCATATCATATATGTTTTCTGTTATAGACATTTTCAGGGTGGAAATCAATTGTCTTGTTGAATTCATATGCTATTGCACTAATATGAGATTTGGTAGTAGTAGAGCCTGGAGCTCACTTACCTCATCTCTAAATTTGGATTCTGCTTCTAGAATCTCAAGTCTCAACCTTTTAGCTTCCATAATCTTTTCATAATGCAAATTGAATGCATTTTCAGTGGTTGTGAGACCTTGTGTGCTAGCATTAAGATCTGCATCTATCTTTGAAATATTTTCACTACTCTCCTTAGTGAATTTCTCTACGGTGCATAAATTTTGAACTAAGGTTATAAATTTTGAAATAATTGGTTCCAATGTATTGACCAGTTCAGACAGGTTTACCTTGTTCTTGGCCACTTCTTCGCTAATTTTCTTTGTTAGCTTGTATTGGTACTTATGCTCTACACGTTCTTCTATTGCCTTCTCTACATCCACATTCTATGATGTGATGGCCTCGGTAAGAATGGCTAATTGATCAAGAATAGGATCAGTTTGATCAATGTCAATATCAGGTATAATCTACAATAGTATATCATTTGTAGTTTCTAGTACCTATGTTTCCTTGGTCTCCTTTTTGAGTTTGTCTTGTATATCTCTCCTTTTACAAAGTTCTGCATACTTTGTAAGTGACTCTGGATCTAATGTCCTAAGATCACAGTCTGGTATTTCAATTATTTCATCCAAGGTGACTGGATTTTTATTCTTCTTCTTATTTTTCTTTTCAATTCTCATGGAGGTAGTTGTATGTAGTACCATAACAAGATCCTTTGCTTGCTCTGATGTACTTGGTGAAGGCTTTGGGGTTGTTGTACCTTTTACCTGCTACTCGGTATTTACCTGTTGGTTGGTAGTGGACGTCTCCACATCAACCTTAGCTTTATCTGTAGCTTCTCCTTTGGTATCCTTTGGTGTGGCATCACCTTTTTCTTCACTTGCATCTTTTTGTTCTCCATATGTTAATTTTTGTTTGTCAGTGGTGCTTTTCTGCTCCTCTTCACCTTTATCCTCGGGTATGCTTGCATCATAGCTGGGTGACTTCTCCTTTTGTGAGATGATATCGATATCCTATATCAATAATGGAATTTGTCCTGGTATATTAATCTGTAGAATATCCATTGTTGTTTCTTGTTCCTTGGTTTGCTCAGTGGCACTAGTGACATCTTCATCTTCCTTTACCTCATCGGTAGGATCTCTGGTGATATCTATTATTGTCACATCTTGGATTATGACATATGTTATGTCCTTTAATCACTACAAAATATGAGGTACATAATCCATGGCCTTGATTTCCTATGTTTCCAATTCAACTGGATTGACATCCTCAACGTCATTTATTAAGATGTGTTCAGGGTTCGGTGTTGCCTCTTCCTCTTCATTGTGAGGCTTCTCGATAAGTGCTTATACTTTCTCGGGGCTAGTATCCTCTTTAGATAGATTGAATATTTTTCTCCAAGTATCATAACTTTCCTTGTCAAGCTCTATTATGCTTACCTATAGTACTTTGTAGGCTCTCAATTTTTCTAAGAACTTCTTTGGGTGCATATTCATAATTTCATCAATTTCTTCCATCTTTGACTCGGGTGGCATAATTGAAACTAGGGATCTTTCATTTATTTGTCTTTTAGAATTCAATGCAAATGTCCACCTTGATGATAACATGTCTAGAAGTTATTGTGGCATCATCTTATCAAACTATATAGGTATATATTTGAATACACACATTGTCTTGATGATGGATCCTTCTATTTTATTCTGATCCTTGAGAGATAAGGTTAGCCATTGCCTAATCTTAGGATCAGATATGCTACCTATCTTGACTATTGATGCAACAATATCATTAATTGTCGTAGCAAATTTGTGCTTTTAAGGTTGTTCATCTTGTTCATTGTCTTCCTTATCTTTCTTTCTTCAGATTAATCTCCTTCTCCTCTTTGGTTCTGATGTTTTCCTAGTTTGAGGATTTCTTTTATAATTCCTCACTTGTCCTTTCTTAACAGGTGGTGAGTCTACTTTTGTAGTTTAATTCCTTGTTCTTGATGCAACAGTTGTCCTTGGTTTCTTTGCGGGTGGTGCATCAAAATCTGTTGATTTGGAATCACTCACTTGTTCACCTTCACCAACGAGTGACTGTCCCGCAATGGCTTCTTGTTGTTCTGTTTCTTCTTCATTAACCGTAAACTTCTTTTTGAGTGTCTTTATCATTTTGGTCTTCTTTCTGTCTATCTTTTCAATAGCTAAGCCTATTTTGATTCTGGCCTTAGCTTCTTCATAGGTGCCAAATCTTTGTAATGATTTGTCTAGTGGTTCATTCAATAATATTTCAATAGCATTTGTGGCTTGATCTATGTTTATCGCATAGTCAAGTGGTAATAACCATGTTGTCCTCGGTATAACTGATTTGATCAGATTTGTATCGATGTCCACCATGAAACAAATATCATCTTTATATTGATCCACTAGTTGTTCTGGTATCCTCATCCTTTTCTACATTCTATCCTTGAATCTGATGAAATATTCATCCATGTCTGATGTAAATTTGTCCCCTAGTGACTTAATGAATTTGCTAATTTGTATTGTCACTGGTCGGGTAGTGTCCCAATTGACATTACTGATAGATAGGAACAAGTCTTCAAAGTAGAAGAATATACACATGAGGAGTGAACCAAACTTACATGAATTAGGTTTTTCTGATCTAATGGTCCTCATGTACTTCTCCTCTAGTTGCTTCAGTAGAAGCTCAGATAGATCCAATTGTAGACCCTTCTTGATAATCTTATGGGCAATGTCAACTGCTCTGCATGCAATGTTGTTCAGTCTGTTGGCTTGGAATACCTTGTATCCTAGCACACATGCACCAAATTTCAATTCTAGATCAGTGATGGAGTTTACCTTCAATCCTCTTCCATCCCATACTGCACCTATCTTCTTTTCTATGTCAAAGCAAAGAGGATGTTTGAGTACTTTTTCCTTGTCAGTTACTGCATAACTGGTTACTGTGTGTATTACATCCTTGGTAATCAGTTTTGGCTAGTCTAGTCACATCTTTTGGTCATGTACCCAGCTAAGAACTATCTGGATCCACTCATTCTTGAACTCCTTTGGGAAAATTAGGGAATTTATCATCCCTTTCACCTTGATGTGTTTATGTTCATCTTTGATGTTTCCATTTATGCAAATCTTCTTGTAATCTTCCTCAACTTCCAGATCTCTGATTTCTACAAATTTGCAGTGGATATATGCTCGGACATCCTTGATTATAAAAACCCTAGGTGGTATGATTGAAAAAGATCCAGTGTCATCGGGTTGTGAAGCAAACTCTGGGCAGAATTTGTACTTAGGATCTTCACATGTAGTGTTCTTTATTAGGTTGACCTTTTTATCTTTGGCATTCTTGATCTTTGAAATTCGAGATGTGGTTTCCATGGTTTCTAGAAATTAGGGTTTTTCCCATAAACAAACTATGAGCTCGGTGAGTCTTAGATACTCACTTGATCTACTATAGATGTTGTGGATCTATCTGGATACCATGAATGTTCTTATTAGTCACTTCTGCATTGATCTAGTCATTGTTCTTTGCTCTGTGCTCTGCTCTTCACTCTGCTCTTTATTGTTAATCACTTGTGAATGAATGAGATCTCCATCGCCATTTTATAGATGATTCCCTAAGTGGTGCATTTAATGCTTTACCCACTTCTCAGTGTTTGAAGATGGATTCACTCAGGGAACATGCTAACTTCATTCTCGGTGAGAATGTGATGCTCAATGTAAGTGTCAATTCAATTTAAATTTAACATTTTTACCGATGGAGTTAGGTATTTAGCAAAGACTAATTTGTCTTTTACATGATTACCGATGATGCTCGGTTTACATCAACAACTTTAGCTTTTGTATATTCACCAATGATTCTTAGTATGTATTGACCGATGAGATTGGATTCACAAATTCATAACAAGTAATACCATAGTGCATCTTTATTCATGCTAGTTTGGTATTTTATCAATGTATAATGGAACTGATGAAAAATATAACTTGGTATAGTGCAGTTCCATACTTACTTGTTATGCTTAGGTGGGGTTGGTGATATCACCAGATCCATTAGATAAGGTGTTACCAATTTTATTGCTTGGTCCAGCATCATCAGTGTTTGTAGCTTTCCTCCACATTTTGTTTCTCATCTTCCTTATGTATTCTATGGAATTGCCATTGGAAAAAATTCTTGTAATATCAAATCATAAACTTAATTGCATGTAAACATTCATAGAAACATTCATGAAATGTAATGACACATGACACAAGAATTGGCAACGCAAAAAATTCCTATTATAAGGTAAAAATAGTGGTGGGGATGAAACCCACAAAGCTTCACTATCTGCAGAATGGAAGGTGTTAGTTAAGGCCTACAAGTTTGATCACTTTTGATGATCTTACCCTATTAGGAGTAACATGTTTAGACTGTTTAAGTTCTTCTCTATTAAGAGATTTAGCAACACTATTTAGTGTGCACTCGGTCAAGAGATTTACAAAAGGATTGTTAAATCCACCTTCTTAAAGGATTTCATCTATTCGCTACACTTGTTAGAATGTAGTAAAAAATACTTATTGACCTAATAAAATGCAATCCTGAATTGTTGAGCACAGATCCTTTAAAGTTTACAATATGATGTATCACCTATAGTGATTGATTAATACCTATGTTCTTCTCGGTAACCTTGAATCTTGTTCTTTATAACTGGTTTCATCTTTTGATGTCCTTCTGCATGAAACTCTATATATTATCAATAGATGTTCTCTTTGGCTACAATCATCATCACATCCTCTTGTTTTGATTGATTACACATCTATTTATACAATGAATTGACCTAAATAGGTTTCATGCTTAACTATGAAAACTCTATGATCAAATGTCAACAACTTGACCTTGATCTCCTAGTTTGAATGTTTACAATCAGTTAGACTGATAAAAAAAATTATTTTTTATTTACTTGTCCCTCAAGAAATGGTTTTAAAGATAAGCTTTAAAGCTAAATATAAAACTTAAGTGTTTTATCTAACATGTAACTCAGATCCACATTTCTCAGAATAAAGTTGTCTCTCGGTAGACTGGTGCTAGGGTTGCTCTATAGTCTTTCCTCGGTGATGAATTTGTAGACATTCTTCTTCTTGGTTTTCTCTATAGACTAAATTTTGGTTTACACTGTAAACTGTGTTGTCGGTGTTCACTATAAACTTGTCTTTCAAGTTCCTTTGTGAACTTGTCTGTCGGGTTCCACTGTGAACTTGTCTATCGAGCTCCTCCGTGAACTTGTCTGTCAGTGAAGACTGGTTTTAGTGTTCTCTTGCACTTAACATTTTCAGTGACCTTTGTGAACTATTGTGTCGGGTTGCACTATAAACCTATCTTTCGGTGACATGTTACCGATGGTTAAAAAATTGTTTCCTTTGTATACTGATGGAAAAATATGATCATCAAACCTTTCTTTATTCCTTATTACCTTACCATTCTCATCCATCTTGTTTTGGTAAACCCCCTATGTACCAATTACATTCTTATCAACCGATTTGGGCACAAGTTCCCAAGTCTGATTCTTCTCTAGTTGATGAGTTCTTCCTTCATTTCTCTTACCCATTTTTTATCATTACATGCTTCTTCCAAGGTCTTGGGATTAATTTCTAAAATTAAACACAACAAAACTTTCTCTTGGGTTTCTCTACTTCTGGTAACAATGCCTCTATGCTTATCACCAATAATTTGACTCTCAAAATGTTGTACATACCTTGGTGTCTTAGTTGTAGGCGTCAAATCCTTCCTTGTCTCTTCCTCATCTTTTTTGTCTTTATTTCATTTTTCCTCTATATCAGATTCATATTCAAGGTGTTTCTTAGGATTTTTATGAAAACCTTCATCAACCTTCACATTCACACTTTCAACAATCTTATTCAATCTTTTTTGTAGCATAGGTATGCTTTTCTCTTTGTAGAATAACCCAGAAATATACCTTCATATGCTCTGTTGTCAAACTTCCAAGATTTTCCTCATGTTTTTTAACATAACATCTTCTTCCAAAATCCTTCAAATATTTCTCTATAGGTACTATTCCATGTCATAGCTCATAGGATGTCTTTCCATACTTCTTCTGGTAAAGAACATTGTTAAGGGTGTACATAGTTGTATGTGTATCATCCTAAAAAGTAAGCAGCCTTAATTAGGTTCTCATTTTTGGCCCCATTTTAGTATGTATAGGTTCCCACATTTATTTCACATTATTCTAGCACTTATTGAACCTTTAAATTAACCTTATTTATTCAGAAATTGAGGTTAGCCCTTATTTCTAAGTGTTCTCCTCCATTTTATCTCCAATAAAATAATTCATTTCCTCACCTAGGACCTATTCATTTATTTTCCACTTTCAGGATCTTCTCTGACCCAGCAACAACCTCCATTTTCTACCCTATCTCCTTTTCACCTTCCCTGACATCCCCTTGAAACTTGAGCCCATTTTACTTGGGACAAGTTGACTAGCTAACTTTTCCTTGGGCTTTTTGTCTCAAATTTTACCTGGAGCCTGATGTTGGGGTCTTCCTCTAAGGTTTTCAATTGTGGTTGGCCTTGATCAAATTTGAATCTTTAATGGAGGGAATTAAGTTTAAAAGGACCTCCTATATCCTCATTTTTCATATAGGACATAAAAAGACAACCAAGTGCAAGCATTCAAGCAATCAAGTTGTGTAATTGAGGATTTAGATTCAAGATTGGAAGGCAAGAATTCAATTAAATATCTCCAAGTTTCCATTCCCCCAAGAGCCATCAAGCATCCACATCTTCATCTTCATGAAATAAATGCATTTTATTCCATATATATATAGCTTCTTTCCCCCATTGGAGGCAGGGAAAAGGAGTATTTATATCAAGGAAGGAGATCCACATTCATCTATCAAGCTTCATCCTTCTCTCTCTTCTCCAATCAAAGATTGTGGCAAGCTACAACATCTATCTCATGAGGTTTTATCTTGCATGATGTCCTTTTGGGATGTTTTTGTTTAGTCAAAACTATTGAATCAATATAGTTGATCGCATTTAAAGAAGTAATTACATCTACAAGGTATGATATGCTTCATTATCTAGATCTAGCCTCTACTACATAGCAGCACACTTCTCCTTTATTTCATTTCATTTAAAGGTTGATTCATAAACATGGTTTTGATTAAGGCAACCCCATTTCTTCAACCTTTTTCCCTATTTTTTTGTGTGCAGGAACAAGTTACAGAGCTACAATTTTGGATCTGGGCAGTACATGTACAATTGCATAATCTAGGAAAGTTTCATCAGGTTTTTTGAGGAACAAGTTCGCCAGAAGATTTATTCCCCAAAACATTGACTTTTCCCTGTCATTTTTTAGTGACATTTTAGGTACAAAAAGATACACATCTCGTCCTTCCAGATCTAAAGTTATGGTAGAATTTGAGATTTCAGTGACGGTCAAATTCATATTTAAATTACCATCTTCTTCATCTCATTTCTAACTACACTTTCTCTTACCTCTTCTTCCTGGTACTTAATTTTATAAATCATATCTATTATTTATATTTCAATTCCTTTCCATTTCTATTAAGGAATCAAATCGATGCATGGTCTAGATCTTGCATTTGCACCCTTACTCTCTTGGTTGTGCTAATTAGATTCACTTTGTGGTGGATTTCTATTCCAATGTATATTAGGACTTTGAGATATAATAACCCTATAAAATTGCATCCAATTTTCTTCAATACAGTAGCTACAACTTCTCTCTAGTAAACCTCCAATAAAATCACTTCTTTCATCATTATCCTTGTTGCTACTTATATAGTTTGATTCATTCTTTCCACTACACCATTCTTCTATGGTGTTTTAGCTACTGAAAATTTTATATTAATGTCCTTATATCGTCTTAAAATGGAAGCAACCATGTTGAGACATGTTTATCCCTCCTTAGTAGGATGATTAGGACCTAATTTAACTACATTTATGGACCCATGGATGTACCTTTGTTTTTGTCCTAGATCAGGCCACTATTTTCTGCCCTTTCTTGTTGTTCTTTTTCTTGGAATTAGTTTTTGTTGTAGTTGTTTGCATTCATGTTTTTCACTGATGTCAACATATGTTTCTAATGAGACAAAATAGATTGGTTATTATTGTTTCTTAGATGACTGACAGAAGTGTATGGTTACTGTATGGTTGATTAAAAGCATGCGAAGATAAGGATGTATACAAGGTTGTGTTTTGATCTTATGTAAGATTTATTGGCTTAATATTTATAATAGAGTAAGTTACAGTTGTTTTAATGAAGACTAGGTACTCGACAGTGATAGTGAATTGTGACAGAGTTAGTCTCTACATTTTGAGGATAAATTGCATGCTATATCAATTCATGTTATGTGAGATTGAGGAATGGTAGAAGATATGTTCAGGAATGTTTGTTATGATTCTTGGGTTGCAAGAATCTTGGTGACATCAGTTGTGGCATGTGTTCTGGAGAAGACCTATTTGGGGCCAAATTCATATATCTAGCGTGTATTATTGATGGCGAGAGTGGATTGCAGATCTTGGATTATATTTGATGGATTGTAAATGATGTTTACTTGTTATAGGTATCATGTGTATATTAGCAAGGGGTTATGTAATTATTTTTAAATTGGGGAAGTATTGATTGGCCGACCTAGTTGCTTATTGTAAACCTGTATAAAAGAAAGTTGTTTTCTTTTGTGGAGTGTGTGGTAACATGGAAGTGGAAGCTGTGATATTTTTTGTGTGAAGTATTCTAGATGTACAGAAAAGGTTGTTATTAAGAGACTTCATTGGAACTTATCAAGCAAAGGCAGTTCCTATCAGACAGTTCATTGGATTGTATGTTTCATATACACTTGTATTTTGGACAGTAAGTCTTGAAGGTGGATTTAACCTTATTTAGGCAGTGTTACTGGGGAGTGAGTGTTTTTTTCTCTTGACTCCTAATAGGGTATGTCCTTTAACATGGATTATGTACTATAATGCATTAGTAAGCTCCTAACAGGGCTAAATCTTTTAGCAGGGATACTATACTCTTAGTACACTATTTGTGGGTGCTAATTCCCACCGGATATTTACCTTTACCAGGGTTTTCTCGACAACAAAGGATTTTGTTATGGTGTTTCATTTACTATGTTATCATTTGGATTAAATTTTTGGTTTATAAAGTTTAATGTTTAATAATTTTTCTCACAACCAATTCACCCCCTCTCAATTGTGTTGGTGGACTATTATTCTTAACAATTGGTATCAGAGCTTTTGGTCCATAGAGAGAAAGCTTAACAACTTGAGGTGATCCTAAAAATGGCATACTATAGGAAGGATAGTCCAAAGTTTGATCTTGAAAACTTTGACAGTTGGAAGAACAAGTTGAGAACTCATTTTTGTGTTTGGTAATTCACTATTGGATGATTACAAACAAAGATGAGAAAATCAAGATTGAAGATGAACTGGATAAAGCTACTGAGGATGAGAAGAATTTTTTTCTTGTAACATGGTTGCAAGAGAATCACTAATTAGTGCGCTCTCTAAAGGTGAATTTGTAGAGGTTAAAGATTTGGATTATGTACATAAAATTTGGTCAATATTGGAAGCACTATATGAAGGAGATAAGTTTACTAAGCACACAAAGTTGTAGAACTAGAAGACAAGGATAGAAAATATGAAAATGAAAGATGATGAGAATATTAGAGCATATGTACAAAGATTTACTGAGGTTTTTATTGGCATTAGAAACTCTTGAAGAACATACAGAGAAGAAGAAGTGATCGTAAAAATTCTTAAATCTTTGACACCTGTTTACAAAACTAAAGTGCAAGATATAGATGAGATCATACCTTTGACAAAAAACTTCAATAGATATATGTTGATTGCGAAATTAACTACTTTTGAGGCCATAGAGCTGGGAGATTCATTAACTAAGGTTGAGATAGAATTCAACGCGACTGTGCACAATAATAAAAATACTTTATCAGGGATTGTGAGCACCACAAGAAGTGACTTGCGATAAGAGCTTGGTGAATATACTGATGATTGGGATAAGATACAAGAATAAGAAAGGAAGTTAGATGAAATTGTGGCCATGTTCACTAGAAGAGAAAAGAGAAGTAAGGGTAAGTTTGAAGGAAAGTTACGTCTGAAATGTTTTTCATGTAATAAGACAGTTCATTTTGCATCAAGATGTCCTACAAGGGTTCCTAAACATAATTATATGTTTTATAGACCTAAGTATTCCAAGGATAAGGAATTTTACTATGCTAGTGAAGATGTTTCTGATGATGATGCTATTGATTATGAAAAGAATTGATTTATTGCTATCAAGGATGATGAACCTATTCATGAAGAGAAAGCCCTAGTGTCACATGTTGAAAAGAAATTTGAATGGGTCATAGATAGTGGTTGTTCACACCACATGACTGGTGATAGAAATAAATTTTTTAATCTAACCAAGTATGATGGTGGTGTTGTGAGATTTGGTGACAACACTCCTAAGCTTATCATTCAAGTTGGATCTATATCTTTGGATGGAAAGACCAATATTGACGATGTGTTACTTGTTGATGGACTTAAGCATAATTTGCTGAGTGGTGGAAAACTGGTAGACAAAGGTTATTAATTGAAGTTCATTTATGGAAAATCTTCTGTTATAAGTAAGTTAGGAGAATTGATCGCATCTGGTACTAAGTCAAGAGGTAATATATTTGAATTGAATACATCTGAGGCTTATTGTTTTGTTACGAAGGTGGATGAATAATGGTGATGGCATATAATATTTTGTCATGTGAATTTTGATAATATTGTGAAGGCAAGTATGACTAATGTTGTTAGATACCTACCAAAGATTGTGAAACCATCTAACACCATGTGTAGAGAATGTGTAATGGGAAAACAAACTAGAAGTAGTTTTAAAAGAAAATCTTACCCAGCGAAAGAGAAGTTGGATCTGGTGCATATAGATTTGTGTGGTCCTACAAGAACAAGATATTACTAAAGTGAAAGGTATTTCATAATTTTTGTTGATAAATTTTCTAGAATGGTGTGGGTTATATATCTTAGAGAGCAATCTGAGGCTTTTGACAAATTCAAGATATTCAAAGAAAAACTTGAGAATGAATCAGGTTTTTAAGATAAAATGTTTAAGATCAGATAGAGGTGGAGAGTTTACTTCAAATTTGTTCAATACCTACTACGAAGAGCATATAACATATATACATAGATCCACTCCTAGGACACCACAACAAAATGGGATAGCAGAGCGAAGAAACATAGAAACATTAGATGATGCAAGAACTATGTTATTGGAAGGAAATATATCACATGTTCATTGGAGAGAAGTTGTTGGTACTGTTGTTTATACTTTGAACAAAATTCAGATTAGAGAAGGTAAAAACAAGACTCCTTATGAATTATGGCTTAATCATACTACTACTGTGAAATATTTCAGAATATTTGGTAGTAAATTCTATATCAAAAGAGATGGTGAGATAGGTAAGTTTTATGCTAGAAGTGATGAAGGAATTTTCCTTGGTTATTACACTAAGAGAAAATATTATAAATGTTTTAATCTAAGATTGAGGAAGAAGATTGAAAGTTCTAATGTGAGTATTGATGAGAAGTTTCAAATTCAGGAAAGAATATATGACTATAACCAGACTATACAGAACAAGAGGTTACTATAAATCAAGAAGAATCTTTTGAGATTGATCATGAGATCGAGGTATGTATGGATGACTCTAATAATTCTACTAAAATTCCTAATACACTAAGGTATGTTAAGAAGAATCATCCTGAGAATCAAATTATTGGCAATGAAAATAAAGGCATGATGACAAGATCAAGATTAAGACATGAATTTTTTTTATTTCTTAAGTTGAACCAAAAACTATTAAAGAGTCATGTAGAGATAAATCTTGGACTAAAGCTATGCAGGAAGAATTGGAAAAGATAAATAAAATAAACACTTGGGAATTGGTTCCTAGACCTAAAGATAAGAATGTTATAGGGACTAAATAGGTTTTTAGAAACAAGATGAATGAAGAAGGAATGGTTGTAAGAAATAAGGAAAGACTGGTTTGTAAAGGTTACTCGCAACAAGAAGGCATCGACTTTGAAGAAACATTTTCTCCTATTACTAAGATTGAGGCTGCAATATTATTTCTTTCTTATGTTGCTCACAAAGACTTCAAAGTATATCTGATGGATGTGAAATGTGCATTTCTAAATGGAGATCTAGAGGATGAAGTATATATTGAATAGCCTAATGGATTTCTTCTAACAGATGATGAGGACATGGTTTGAAAGTTGAAGAAGGCTTTATATGGACTAAAACAAGCACCTAGAGCATGGTATGCTAAATTGGACAAGACTCTACTTTGTCTTGGTTTCATAAAAGGTAATACAGACAGTAATTTGTACTTAAGAACTAGTGAAGATGGATTTTTAATAGTTGAAGTTTTTGTAGATAATATCATTTTTGGAGGTAATGATGAAATTAGTAAAAATTTCTCTAAGGAAACAGAAAATGAATTTGAGATTTTGATGATTGGTGAGATGAAATTTTTCCTTGGGCTGCAAATTAATCAGAACAAGAATGACATTCTTATTTGTCAAACCAAGTATCTTAAGGAAATTTTGAAAATTTTTGGAATGGAATATTGTAAACCTGTTGGAACACCTATGGTTACTAGTCACAAGCTTACTACTACTGATGAATCTCAGAGTGTTTTTCATATAGAGTACACATTTATGATTGGAGGCCTACAATATATAACTCACACTAGACCAGATATTGCTAATGCAGTTGGAATTAAGGCAAGATATCAAGAAGATCCTAAAGAGATGCACATTGCTGCTATAAAAAGAATATTTAGATATTTGAAAGGAACACTCGATTATGGCTTATGGTATAAAAAAATTGATAATTTTATTTTGCATGCTTATACTAATGTTGATTGGCCAGGAAATGTTGATGACAAAAAGAGTACAAGTGGTGGTGCATTCTTTCTTGGGAAAAGATTGGTTTCTTGGTTAAGTAAGAAGAAGGACTGTATAGCTCAGTCTACTGCTAAATTAGAGTATGTTTCTGCTAGTATTAGTTGCATAGATTGTTTGGATGAAAAAAATGTTGAAGGACATAGGGATAAATTTTGATGAGCCAGTTGTTATCCATTGTAATAACACTAGCACAGTGAATATGTCAAAGAATCTAGTTATGCATTTTAAGACTAAACATATTTCTATTAAGTATCATTTATTAAGAGACAAGGTTGCAAAGAAGTAGATTAGATTGGAGTATATCAGCACAAAGGAAAAAGTAGCATATATATAAATACAAAACCTTTTCCAAAGGATTCCTTTGAGTATCTTAGAGGTATGCTTGGGGCGAGAGCCTCTCCTTGCGATAACTAATTTTATGCATGAGTGCATCAATCTAGTGGCTTTTAGAGCTATATTATTTTATGGACTTGATGTATGGATCTACTCCACAGGGGGAGTGATCGCAAGAACAATATAGAGCACATTTGGGTAATTATGCACCTAGTTGTTGTAGGCATGAAGATTTGAAAAAGCTACACCTTGCAGAGGAAAGATGGTCTTAAGTAGATTAATGACACCCTTTTCCATTTATGTCAAAGGGGGAGATATTGTGTGAAGAGAGACTATGGAAAATCCCTACTATTTTAGGGAGAGATGTGAAGAGGATATTGAGAAGATTGTATTAAGATAGGTAATTTTTGGATTGATGGATTTTCTCATATGTTGCCATCAATTCAAAAGGGGGAGATTGTTGGAATTGGTTTCTATTGTAGTTTTTGGCATTCATGTTTTGTCACTGATGTCAACATATGTTTCTGATGAGACAAAACATATTGGTTATTATTGTTGCTTAGATGACTAACAGAAGTGTATGGGTACTGTATGGTTGATTTAGAGAATGTGAAGATAAGGATGTATACAAGGATGTTTTTTGATCTTGTGTCTAAGATCAATTGGCTTAATGTTGTAGATGGATTAAGTTACAGTTTTTTTAATGAAGACTAGGTACTGGACAGTGACAGTGAACTGTGACAGAGTTAGTCTCTATGTTTTAAGGATAAATTGTGTGTGATA
Organism: Thuja plicata; assembly: GCA_018584345.1. Lineage (NCBI taxonomy): Eukaryota > Viridiplantae > Streptophyta > Pinopsida > Cupressales > Cupressaceae > Thuja > Thuja plicata. The sequence goes on from MU227311.1 coordinate 576,614, forward strand.
TTGATTCATGTTATGTGAGCTTGAGGAATGGTAGAAGACATATTGAGGAATTTTTTTTATGATTCTTGGTTTGCAAGACTCTTGGTGACGTCAGTTGCAGTGTGTGTTCTGGAGAAGACCTATTTGGGGCCATCTTCAGAGATGTAGCGTGTATTATGGATGGAAAGCATGGATTATAGATCTTGGATCATATTTGATGGATTTTAATTGATGCTTACTTTTTATAGGTGCTATGTGTATCTTAGTTAGGTGTTATATAATTATTTGTGCATTGGGGAAGTCTTAACTGGATGACCTAATTGCTTATTGTAAACCTGTATAAAAGAAAGTTGTTTTCTTTTGTGGAGTGTGTGGTAACAAGGAAGTGGAAGCTGCAAGCTTGTTTTTTGGGAAGTCTACTAGATGTAGAGAAGAGGTTGTGACTAAGAGAATTCATTGGAACTAATCAAGCAAAGACAACTGTTATAAGACAGTTCATCGGATTATATATTTCATATACAATTGTATTTCGGACAGTAAGTCCTAAAGGTGGATTTAACCTTCTTTAGGTAGTGTGCCTGGGAAGTGAGCCTCTTGTTCTCTTGAATCCTAATAGGGTATGTCCTTTAACAATTAATATGTACTATAATGCATTAATAATCTCCTAACAACACTAAATCTTTTAGCAGGGATGCTATAATCTCAGTACACTATTTGTGGGTGCTAATTACCATCGGGGTTTTACCTTTTAACAAAGTTTCCTAGACAATAAAGGATTGTGTTATGATGTTTCATTTTATGTGTTATCATTTGGATTAAATTTTTGGTTTATAAATTTTAATTTTTAATAATTTGTCTCAACTAATTCAGGCCCCTCAAAGTTGTGTTGATGGACTATTATTCCTAACACTTTTCTTTGTCCTCGAGATCCCAGACCATCCACATATGGACTAACCCATCAGGGGTTAGGAATAGGTCATCCTATCCCTTTATGGGTCGACCAAGGTTGGCCTAGCCCTTGGGTTGAGGCCGAGGTCAGCCTCCCCTCGAGGTTGGGCACCTAAGGATTTTGGGCCCTTCTCAAGTTTCCAATTTATTTTCCTGCCTTGTGCAGTCACCCCTTTTCAATTTAAATCATGAAAATGGTATAAAAGGAGGCCTAATCACTTAATTTTTGGAGAAGAGAGGTTCAATATCTTTTACATTTTTGTCTACAAGCATTCTAAGAGAATTCATAAAGTGTTTCCTAGGAGCATTGAAGGAGATATTTTGCAACCATTTGAGACTTCAAGACTTCAAGATATTTTTCATTCAAGGAGATTTTAAGGATTTCATTAGATTAATTTTCATCATATTTCCTTAATCATGAATGTTCCTTACAAGTTCTAGCTTCCTTCTTTGAAGATAGTGGAGCTGGCTATCAAGAAAGGGTTTTGTTCATCCATTCTTCATTTGTATTTGCATATCTGATTTGAGCATATGAGTACATCAACATCTATGGATCCATGACTAGGTATGATTTATTTATCGAATTTTATGATATATCTTACATTCCTACAATATTCAACAACATTGAGCACTTCTACATCCTTGTAGATTACTGACCTAGATCCTCCGCGAGGGTTTCTACAAAGTAAGGTGAATTTGTACATTTGCTTTATTTTTACATACATTTACATTCAAGGTTGATTCCTAAACAAGGCTTGACCAAGGAAATCCCCTCGCCAAGAAAAAAAAAATTTCCATTGTAGATTCAGGTATACAGACTTGCAATATTCAGATTTGGAGCCGTCGGAAACTTGTTACTATCATAGATCCAGATTCTGGAAAAAATTGTTGAGAACCTGGATGTTGACCTCGGCATATTCCTGGGTCTATTTTATTTATGTCACCATCCACCCTCTAGGTCTTCATATCACCTCCTATTTGGCATAGTTCTTAGGGTCCTAGGTTTCTGGTTTTTGTAGATCTCATTTTTCTACTCTAGAACCCCAAATAATTCTAGATTTCGATGCAGTCTTCCAACAGGTTTTCAGGTTTTTATTTTCAAAGTAAGTTGACTTCATTTATTTTTTTCACTTTATTTTCATAGATTTCCTTTTCATATTATTTTCAATCCCATCTTGTAAGGAAAGGAAGAATTCAATCCAAGAAAGTTTCCCCTTTGTGAAGGTTACATTTAGCATTTCTTTTTGTGTTAATCAGGCCTCCTTTGGTGGTGGATTCTTGGTATTTTTCCTTCCTACATTGTGGGGTGTTCCAATTTCCCCCTCAAAATTTTGGTGAACCCACCACTTTCATGCATATTAACTTTTTATTTTATAGTTGGATGATCTTTACATTATATGCTTGAATCCCCCCCCAACATTTTAACGAACCCGCTGCTTTCATGCTTCATACCTTCTTGATTTGATAGTTAGATCTATTTTTCATATCTAGATCTACTTTGTATGCATTGTGTTTGTAATTACATCATTTTTACATTGTATGCATCTTGATATCTAGCTTCTATCTTTCCTTTGGTGTCTAGATTCCCTTTACATCAATTGCATTGTTTAGCATATTTGCATTGTGAAGAAAAATTAAAAAAACAAAAATTTGTTTCAATTACTTCTTATATTTCATTCATAGTTATTGTATTTTATTTTCAATGGAATTTTTATCTTCATTTCCTTCTTAAATTTCACATTTTCTTCAATATCTTGAGGATGAATTAGTTCTTTCTATAATTGATTCCCACCCTCCTAAAATTGATCTCAACCCTAAGGAAATTGTGATTATCACCATTCCTTTTAAATATCTCCCTCTTACCAAATAGGCCTTCAATAACAATGATTACCTTTCTTTTATAATGTCTCTTCCTTATAATGATCATTTGGTACAAGAGGATGATGACATCACTATTTCTTCTAATAATAAACCACTTCCTATGAGTTTCATTGGCATTCCTTCTATAGATGAGGCCTTGATGAGTTGTTTGTGTCCTCCTAAACATATCTTATAAGTAGAGGATGACATCCATGAGGCTCTTCCTACATAATATTTTGAACTTAATGAACGTAATCAAGTCAATACTGTTCAAGATACCCCTCAAACCAAATTAGGGATTGTTATAATTGATGACCTTCTTTTCAAAAGTCAAAGATATCATAATAAAATTGACTTTATTCAATCTCCATTTCTTCCTTCAATTATTTCTCCAATACAAATAGGTGGCCTATCAACTCTTCAAGATGGTGATCGGGGAACCTTAGATTTCACACCAACATTCCATAGCAAGGAAATGACCTTTGACTTTGAGAATCAAACAAGTCTATCTAATGTATATGTGGATATTGATTGGTCATCTTTATATTTCAATCCACTCCCATCTAACAGAGCATCTTATCTTATTGAGACATCAAACCTTCCTAATGAGATTTTTTTGTCAAAAGAAACCGTAAGTGTCCCACCTTCTCATTTTCTTAAACAATCTATATATTCTCCTCCTAATTTATCCTTACAACAAGATTCTATTTTGTTTTAACTTATTAAGGCCAACTTAATTACTCTTCCTTTGAAAAACAAGTACAAAAATACTAAACACAAACCAGAAAATTCTTCCATTTGTATGTTTCATCAAATTCATGGCCATAAGACTAGTGAATTTTATGATTTCAAGTGTAAAATTCAAGAATTCATTGATTGTGTTATGATTCAAATTACTTTCAACTATGAATGGCACCTTTTTCATGATCATTCTACCTAATATATCTACATTCCTATTATTTTACTCCTCACTATGTGACGTGGTGAGCCTATCCTTTGTGGGCTCATTGTCATAATTAGTGAGAAACATAATAGATCTTTTTTCTTGTCTCCAAAATTGGGGGGAAAGGGTTATATTTCACTCTCCTTATCTCAAAGGATATATTTTCTCCATTTTTTGACTTTTTTATTATATAAAATGGCATTCTTTCTTGCTTGCTTTTTTGTTTTACATAAGGATATTCTCCTTTTTAGGAGATAGACATCCCGGGTTGCAACCTTATGCTTGTTGGAAAATAAATGTCTATCATAAATAGAAACCACTTTGGGAGAATAATGTGTCCTTACTCTTTCTCTCTTCCTTCACCATGCCTCCAATATCCCTCATGGACTCAAATATTTTATACTATATTGTTCTTTCTTACATGAATTTTTTTGTTTAACACAAGGATATTTGCATCCCGAGTTTCAGCCTTATGCTTGCTTGAAAGTGCATGTTTATTATACAATATCTATCACTTAGGTTATATATTGGGTTTTCTTTCTTTCTCCTTCTTTCAAGGATTCTTTATCTTTTTGTAGTTCATCTATTTTTTATTATGATTTCCTCACATGTATGGACTTGTTGTTTAGGATTTTTCTCTCCTTACAATTTGTTCCTTACTTGGAAGTGCATATCTTGTACATTTTAGGTCACCACTAAGTATATATAGTTTGACATCCTTCTCTTCCTTTCATCTCTATGGATTTGGTATTATTTCATGATGGTACATTATTTTTGGCATGAGATACTTTGTTTCATGCAAGATCCTAAAGTCTCTGCTTAATAATCATTTTCATGTCTCAAAAGGCATGTTTATTATCTAATAACCATTCATATCATTATTTCATTTCTTTCCTGGCTGACTAGTTTACTTTATATGTGATTCTTTTCTAACATATGTGTATGTTTTACAACTTATTTTTCTTTGGAATTGTATATCTATTATGAATAAATTTTCATTAAGGGTGTATTGTATATTATATCTTTCCTTCACACTTGGGGGGAAAGGCTTCTTTTAAATTATTTTCTCTTTTGTCTAAGGATCTACTTTCCTTAGTATAGTGGCAGTTGTTTATCATGTGATATTATTTTCCTATAGGGCATTGTTGCCTTGATTGGGATTATTTCTTATACAAGAGGTGTATGTTCTCAATCATCACCACTTACTTATTTCCAAAACTATGTTCATCATAAACATCTTCCCTTACTATGTGATTCAAGGTTTGTCATCCTTCGTCAAGAATACCTCTTTCACCTAGAAAAATGGGGCTAAAAAGGTGCATTCTTGTTCTATTCCCCCTCTCTATCTCAGAGATGTTATCATTTTTCAGATACTCCTCTTGAAGGTAGATGTCTTGTAAATAATATCTCTTCCTTTTAAGGATATTTTTCTCATAAACGATATATCCTTTCATGATTATCTATGTTCTTAGCTTGTAAGGGTCAACGCTCTTCATTAAGAATATGGCATACATTGTTGCTTTAAAGGGTATCTCCTTTTGATGGAAGTATTTATCCTTGATTCTCTTCCTTATAATTTCTACTATGTAGACATCATAAGGAGGGGGACATAAACATGGCCTCCCTTGTACTATAGTTATGCAATTTTGTTTTGTAGCGTGCTAAATCCCAAACAGGGTATAAGTGACACTTCTCCATCCTTGGGATACATATTTACATACACAAATACACACCATGGTGATAAGATGACATTGATATGTGGGGTGTACAAAGCTGCCAGAAGGTGCACACATACAGAAAGCCACTAGAAGGCACAAAGTTTTATAGTATTGACTATCAGGTACACACACATGTTAGGTTGTTCAATCCTATCCTTTTGTGATTCAAAGTAAGATACACACATCATACTAGGCGAGTTAATCACACTCCTTTTTTTATTTTTTACTAATATCTCTCTTGTTATGATTTTGGAGATAACAAGGACTCAAGTATGTTAAGGGCTTTATGGATTCCTTGTCTCCTTATTCATGATGAGATTATCTAATGCATTTTGATCTACTTTACCGAGAGTTTGAGTTAGGCTCACACTCCCACTAAAGTGGGGGATAAATGTATCATATTAAAGTGTAAGAGAACATGTTGAGACATGTTTATTCCTCCTTATTATGATGATTTGGACCTAATTTAAATACCTTTATGGACCCATATATGTACCTTTTCTTTTGTGCTAGTTCAGGCCCCTATTCTCTACCATTTCCCATTGTTCTTTTCTCTATCCCTGAGATCCCAGACCATCCCATGATGGACTAACCCATTAGGGGGTACACCAAGGTCAGAATAGACCTTTAGGGGTAGGTTGAGTTCATCATATCCCTTGGGGTGAGGCCGAGGTCAGTATCCCTTGAGGTTGGGCACCTCAGGATTTCAAGCCCTTCTCGAGTTTCCAATTTATTTTCTCTCCTTGTGCAGTCCACCCTTTTTTATTTAAATATAAAAATTGGTATAAAAGGAGGATTAATCACTTAATTTTGGGAGAAGAGAGGTTCAAGATATTTTACAATTTTTTCTACAAGCATTCCAAGCGAATTCATAAGCATTTCCTAGGAGCATTGAAGGAGATCTTTTGCAACCATTTGAGATTTCAAGAGTTCAAGATCTTTTGAATTAAAATATTTTTTAAGGATCTTTTAAGGATTTTGTTAGATGCCTTTTAATCATAATTCCATGATCGTGCATGTTCCTTTCAAGGTCTATCTTCCTTATTTTAAGATAGTGGAGTTGGCTATCAAGGAAGGGTTTTGTTCATCCATTCTTCATTTGCATTTACATATCTAATTTGACTATATGAGTACATATACATATATCAATCCATGACTTGGTATGATTGATATATAGTATTTTATTAGATATCCTAAATTCCTACAAGATTCAACAACATTGAGCACTTCTACATCCTTGTGGATTACAAACCTGGATCCTCCGTGAGGGTTTCTATAAAGTAAGGTGAATTTGTATAGTTGATTTGCTTTTACATACATTTACATTCAAGTTTAATTCCTAAACTTGAGATTGACTAATTCAATCCCCTCCCCCCAAAAAAAACATTTTTCCCTTGCAGATTCAGGCATACAAACTTGCAGATTCAAATTTAGAGCCATCAAAAATAGGTTACTGTCACAGATCCATATTCTGGGAAAACTTATAGAGCAGGTGGATGTCGACCTCTTCCTAGTCCTAGATGGATTTTATACATGTCACCATGCACCCTCCAAGTCATCATAACCCCTCTAGGTCAGCATAGTCCTCAGGATCCTAGGGGTCTGGGTTTTGCAGATCTCAGTTTTCTACTCCCAAACCCTGAATTATTCAAGATTTCGATACAGTCTTCCAACAAGTTTTCAGGTTTGTATTTTTAAGGTAATTTGGCTTCATTTCTTTTTTTCATCACTTTATTTTCATATATTTCCTTTTCATATTATTTTAAATCCCCTCTTGTAGGGAAAGGAAGAAGTTAATCTAAGCAATTTGCCCCTTTGTGAAGGATACGCATTAGTATTTATTTTTGTGTTAATCAAGCCTCCATTGGTGGTGGAATCTTGGTATTTATCCTTCCTATATTTTGGGGTGTTCCAATTTCCCCCTCAATGGCCATTTTTCTCCCAAAATTTCTTGAAATCATCAAATGAAAACTCTCCTCCTTTATTAGATCTAAAATATTTAATCTTCCTACCACATTCATTCTCAACTCTTCCTTTAAAAATCTCAAAATTTTCAAATGCTTTGGATTTCTATCTTAGAAGTAATACCCTAGTCAATCTTGAATAATAATCAATAAAGAGTATGAATTATCTCTCACCTTGTAAACTCTAGTAGTACCACATAGGTCGGTGTCCATTAGATCCAGTAAACTGGTAAACGAATAATCTTTAGCCTTGAATAATTCTCTTCTTTGTTTTCTTTCTTGACAACCTTTATAGATAACATTTTTTGGTTTACACAATCTAAGTAAGTGTCTTCCTACACATGATGAACTTATTCTTACCAAGTTATCAAAATTTATGTGGCACATTTTCTAGTGCCAAAGGCAACTTTCATCAATCAGAGATAATAAACATACTTATTTAGCTCCTTCAAGTTGGTACATGTTTCTTCTTTTTCTTTTTCCAGATGCAATCATTGCTCCAGATTTTTTCCAAATATCACATCCTTCATTTTTTAACATAACATCATAACCATTCTCACATATATATCAAACACTCAAAATATTGTGATGAAAACCCTTCACATTGTAAACTTTTTCAGTGTTATGCTTTCCATCAAAAGTCATATATCCTACACTGACAATATATGTTACCTTATCATTACCAAATCTCACAAGACCACCATCATATTTCTGAAGTGTTATAAATTTTATTTTATTGTAATGACCCTTACTATAAAGGCCACTAAAATCTCTAATGCTGGACTGAGTAATTTCGTCAAACACTTTCCCTGCAACCTGAGTTTGCTGATGTATGCTTGTTTTGATATGATTGTTTGGTACCAACGATGTTTTTAATGATTGAAAATGATTACTAAGTAACTATTAGAAAAGCTAAATGATATGTAACTTCTTTTGATCTCCTTTTTAATGCAAATACATGAAGTTCTGATATGAAAAGTACTCCTATAGCCGAGAGGCATTTTCACAAACACTTGGCATGCAACCTATATGCTAATAAGCACATCTACAGTCATTGAAATTATGTCAAATAGTTGGCATACAACTGAATACCCAATACAAATGCACACTAATGCAATGATGTAATAACAGTACCAAAACAAGGATGTGCTTCAAGGAGGTTGCCAATTACAATCAATACCAATGC
>MU227311.1:600926-616198 GCA_018584345.1 Thuja plicata
ACTACGGTGAAACCTTCACCCCAGTTGCAAGATTGGAAGGTGTCAGAACCTTACTTGCATATGCAGCCTATAAAGGATTCAAAGTTTATCAAATGGATGTGAAATCTACATTTCTCAATGGAATCTTTGAAGAAGTGTATATCGAACAAGCTGATGGTTTTATAGATCCAAACAAAAGGGATATGGTTTGCAGATTGCACAAAGAATTATATGGATTGAAGCAAGCACCAAGAGCATGGTATGAGAGATTGCACAATTATCTGATCAAGATTGGATTTGCAAGAAGTAATGACAACAGTAACCTGTACATGAAGATAGAGCAAAGAAAAGGTACATTATTAGCTGAAATTTTTCTAGATGACATCATATTTAGTGGACAAGATGTGTTATGTCAAAAATTTGCAACAGAGATGCAAACTGAGTTTGAGATGTCTATGTTTGGTGAAATAAAATTCTTTGTTGGCTTAAAAATTTATCAAATGAAGAATGGTATCTATATCACTCAATCTAAGTATATCAAAGAGATACTAAAAACTTTTGGAATGGAAGAGTTTGAACCAATGAGTACACCCATGGCTACTGGACAGAAGCTAACAAAAGATGATGACACAAAAGAAGTGAACCAAACATTCTATAGGTCAATGATTGGAAAACTACAGTATGTTGTACACAGTAGACCTGATATTGCCCTAGCTGTTGGGATTGTTGTAAGGTTTTTTGCTAATCCCAAGGAAACTCACATGATGGCAGTAAAAAGGATTCTGAGATATTTGAAAGGAACTGATGACTATGGTCTATAATACAAAAAGAATGACAAGTTTGAACTCAGAGTTTACACTAACTCTGACTGGGCTGGCAATGTTGATGATAGGAAAAGCACTACTGGTGGAGCATTTCTTTTAGGAAATAAATTGATCTCCTGGACAAGAAAGAAACAAAACTACACCTCACAATCTACAGCTGAAGCTGAGTATGTGGTAGCAGTAGTTAACTATTCTAACATTGTGTGGTTGAAGATACTATTGAAAGGTATGAAGGAAGAAATCACTGACCCAATTGTCATATATTGTGATAAAACAAGTGCTATTAATATTTCTAAAAATCATGTGATGCACTTAAAAACAAAGCATATAGCTATCAAGTATCATTACTTGAGGGAGCTAGTTCAGAGTAAAGAAGCGAGACTGGATTATGTGAACACTAAAGAACAATTAGCAGACATATTCACAAAAGCACTACCCAAGGATGCTCATGAGTATCTACGAGGTAAATTGGGGTTGATTCCCCTAACTGAGGCTAATTAAGTTCTGTATGATACTGTTGCATCAAATATTACATTCAGAATATTTGACACATTGATGCACAGTAAGTCGCACTTTAGGATGTTGGCTAAAGTTGTGAAGATGAACTAGGACAAAAAAGAAAAATCAGTCATAATCAAGATGAAAAGATCAACATGATACTGAAGATCTACATGATAAAGATATTGACGTCTTTGGCATTGTTGTCAAAGAGGGAGAGATTACCAATAAAGAGGAAGAGATTTCCGAGAAAGAGAGATTACAAAGAGGGAAAGATTACATAGAGGAAGAATTTACTATTGAAAATATTGAAGTGATTATCTACTCAGAGGGAGTCTACAAATGATTAGACACAGATGATTACAGTGTGATTACAAACACAGAGGGAGAAATGTTCTACAGATAAGAATCAGAATGAAGCTAAAGACATTAATGAAAATTAGTTCATATCAAGGAACACAGGTGAATTTTTGGATTGGTTGGTAACTATTCTTGTTAAATCATTGTCTTAATATTTTGTGTTGCCATCAATGCCAAAGAGGGAGATTGTTGGAAAGTGACAACACAAGCAATTGTTATTTTGTCATTGTTGTCAAACCTTAACTGGTGATACTATTATTATCTGTTTGAGTACCATATCTATTATTGATGAAGAAGATTTAACAAGAAGACCAAGTGAATGGTTGAGTTAAGGAAACTAAAAGGGTACTTGATCAGTTGGCACTCTAGCAAAGTAATTAGTTGTTTATCTTTCAAAGACAGTTTTTCTGGTTGTTCTGTGCTGAGCAAAGTTGCTTGTGCCGAGTAAAGTTGTTCGTGATGAGAAAAGTTGTTCAATGCTGAGCACCATTGAAATTGTCAAGTGGAAACAGTGATGTTGGCTGACTTACAGTAATTGGATTAATGATGAGATTTGAGATCTCTGGCTGACTTAGTTAATTTATTGGGATATGTAATGTTAATTAAATATTGATCCACGTCATTTAATGTATGGGTAACCGTAATTAATGCATGGTTTCAAGATTTAATTAGAGACTACTTTGGAGAAGTAAATGTAATGCAAAGATGGAATGATCTATTGGATCTTACCTAACCTAAGATCTACGATCTTGTCTAAGCAGAATAAGATTTATTTGACCTAGACAGAGAGGTATATGATAATCTAAAGGGGGTTATTCATGATGTGTGCAAGAGTGCATGTGTATGCAAGAGGTTTGCATAGTTGATTTACTATTTGGCATGATCTAGCAGAGAAGGAAAAATACAGAAGCAGAAAGTTGCATATGTGATTGCTTGACAGATTTCCAAGCAGATCAGAAGGTTGAAATGACAATGCAGGCTATCCAGTAAGTTAACATTAGAGCTATAATTGGATCTAAATTTGCAAAGCAAGTTGTATGTACCAGATCACAACTGTTGATTACTTTCTTACCATTGTATCAGTTAAATCCTTTAACAAGGTTGACTTAACAGTCATTTGTATAAATCCTCTAACAAGGTGAGATTCAGATTGGAATGTTCTAAGTCCTCTAACAAGGCCACTCTTGACAGGGTGATTAAATCCTTTCACCAGGTCACACCTAGCAGTGTGTTATTGTAACCTTTTACAGGGTTGGCTCCTCATAGGGCATCACTTCAGAAGAGTGAAAACTTGGTAGCATGTTACTGGTGGTTTTTCCCATATTGGGTTTCCATGTTAAATACTTGTGTCAACTTGTGTGAATTCTTATGGTTTACTTTACTGTTATGTTTCTACAAGCTAATTTCAATTGACAGTAAATTACATGATTAAGTTGCTGACTTATGCTACTATTTCCGAGTAGATCTGAAATATAGAAAGTTTTTATTTGCTACATCTAGACCTAAGGATAACAGATTCACCCCTCCCCTCTTAGTTATTCTAAATTCATTCTAAAAATTGGTATCAGAGCTTTGGTCTCCTAAAAATAGTTTGAAGGTACTTGGAGCGAAAAGATAAAGATGTATAAGAAGGAGGTTCCTAAGCTGAACAAAGATAACTTCCCTGCATAGCAGAGTTTGATGAAACTACATGGAAAAATTCTTGAACATCTGCATCATGAACCTTAGCTTGAGCCCCATCATAAGTGTGGGGAGAACTAGGGATAGAAGATGGAGAAATAGAAATAGGAATATTTGGAATTGGATTTGGCATGATAGGATTAGGATTAGGAGGGTTAGGAACTAGATTAAGAATGATGGGTTTAGGATTAGGAAGATTAGTAAATGGGGTATCATCTACCCAATTTTTCACATAATCCAAAAGAGCAATAAGTCCACTACACAAATCCAAAATATTATCTAATTTATCGAAGAACGAGGGGAATGCCCTATATCAAAATTATGAAGAAATGATAATACCACACGGGAATGAGATATAATTCATAAAGCAGCTCTTTCTCTAACATATAATTTGAAATGCACACAATCAGCAAGTAAATGTGTATTACTATAATGAAAAGGACATTTGTATTTAGAGAGAATTTTTCATAATAGGTTTAAAGATTTCTTTCTTATAATTCATTAACTGCACATACACTTTCTTAGCCACATCTTGAAGAGTATTAGGGTGATCTAAGGAAGGTGTTGGAAGAAGAATATGAAGAGGAGGATAGTAGTTAAGATCAACCACCTTGAATTGAGAAGGCAGGAAACCTATACCATGCATATCTTATTTAGGAGATAAATGAATTAGTGTTCTAATGCCTTGTTCATTGATACCAAGCCCTAAACCCTTATAGCCTTGTTTATCCACCATAGTTTATCTAGTAGTGTACATATCTTGCAAAGCTTCTACGGGAGGTGATTGATTGTGGTGCTCATGAGAAAATGTTGTGTATGGTGGAATGATAGGTTGAGAAGAGGTTTCTTTTTTTCCCTTTAATATCATCATGGTTCAGATAAGAAGGGGAAGGTAAATGGAATAATTCTTGAACATCTGCATCATGAACCTTAGCTTGAGCCCCATCATAAGTGTGGGAAGAACTAGGGATATAAGATGGAGAAATAGAAATAGGAATATTTGGAATTGGATTAAGCATGATAGGATTAGGATTAGGAGGGTTAGGAACAAGATTAAGAATGATAGGTTTAGGATTAGGAAGATTAGTAAATGGGGTATCATCTACCCAATTCTTCACATAATCCAAAAGAAATAAGTCCACTACACAAATCCTTGACGAAAGTTTTGAAAGTAGGAAGAGTAGTATTATTTATTCTCAAAATAGCATAAGAAAGTGAAACATGAATATTAAAAAACATGATGAAATGGATGATACTTTCATAAACATCATAAGTACTATAGAGAGATGTTAAAAGAAGCATAATGAGAAAAATAACCATACCCTAAAGCATCTTAAAGATCTTCATAGCGAATGAAATGCAAGAAATGTTTTAATATTTTTATGAGTATGTAGATTTCTATATTTTAAAATGAAAGAGCATAAAATAAAACTAATTTAGTATGCATGCAAGATCTAGCATAAAAGATGTAAATCTAACACCAAAAAGAAAGATTTCTCAATCGTGGGTTCACCAAAATGTAACATATAAAATGAAACTTAACATAAGAAATGTTACATTTTAAAATGTTTTGTGTATGAAATAGATGTATTTGAAATGTAGGGGGTAAATAAGATGCTCTCCTTTTATCCTTAGATACACAAATGAAGGATCCAAATTGATTAACGCCAAAGGAAGGATCAATGCATAAATGAATCAATCATTTGGAAATAAGAGCAAAGAGGAAGATCTTAAATACCCATTTATAGATTTTAATATGTGATAGATTTAGAAGGATTAATAATTTTAATTGAAATGAATAGGAGGAAAGTACTAACTTTGAAATGTTGCAGATCTAAAGAATATTGTTTTTGGGGGTCTACACTCAGATTCTGGAAAATCTAAGACCAGATCTAGAATAGAAACGCAGAGATGAACAAAACCTAGAAATCTTTTTCCATTCTAACAAAGTTTCAATTTTGACCCTCAAATCAATGTCACCATTGACCTAGAATTTTTGATTCTAACCTAGGGCAGAATTGACGTAAAAAGTCTCTGATAGGAAATCTATTTTTGGATCCCAAAATTTTGTCGAAAAGGGTATCTTAATCTACACTATGGTCTATTGTTCTGAACCTGTATTTGCAATAAAAATGGATTTCTTTATTGTGGGGAGGGGTTTGCCTTGGTTAAACCCCGATTTAGGAATTAACCTTTAAATAAATAATTAAAATAAAGAATGCTAGCAAGTAGTAGAAGTAAATCTAACAGTGAAGCTATGATATTCAATAGATATGCAATTGTATTTCGAATGTAAACAAGTATGTAAATATGAAAGCTTGGACTCAAGATTAGAAACCATAAACCTTCATTATTGTATGCTTGGAATCCACCTTGAAGAGAGGATGAATGAGTCTTGAGGATGCACAAAGGATCTTGAAGGAAGATCACACCACCATAATGGATAGATCTAGGGCTTGAATGATGAATCTTGAATTCTTGAACCAAATCCCTTCAAAGGCTTGAAAGCTTGAATCCTTGATCTTCAATGGAGAACTTGAATGCTTGAGAGGAAGACTTGAACACTTTGAAAGCTTGAAAAGATGTAGAATGATGGATGCTTGAACCTCACTTTAGTGCTTCTTGGATAGTTGATAATACATACTTACCATGACTTAGAGAAAATGAGAGGAGGAAAATTCCTTATATATGAATCTAGGGCACAATCTTCTACAGAGGCCTACATAGGAGAATTAAATTCTAATTAGACCTATATCCCTAGAAGAGGACCTATATTAAATATAATTTAAGAATCGTAGCTTGGGAACCCAAAACAGCTGACCGGGAAGCGGGAAATGAACCTTTAATGACCCCCAATAGCCAACAGACTTTCAAGCTTGAAAGGGGGACCCACATCAAGGTTGAGGTCATCCTTGACCTAGGTCAACATTGAGGTCAACCTTGACCTAGGTCAAGGTCAAGGTCAACCTTGACCTAGGGAGTCAGAACCCCTAGAAAACATTCTAGATGGGAGGGATGGTGCCCAAAGAGGCCCAATCAGGGTCCTAAATAGGAAGAGAAGTAGGAGAGGATGCAAAAATTAAGGGAAAATATGATGGTATTCAAAAACACCCCTAAGGAGGTCTAAACATTCTTAACATGGAAGTGCTCGCATTTTCAGACGATGCAGTAACATACCTTTGTATTTTCCAGTAAATTTTTTTAGCTTCATTGTAAATTTTACTTCCATCTCATCTGAGTCTTAATCTTCTAGATATTCTTTAGTCTTTGTAGCTTTGAATGTTGTATCATATTTCCTCTTTTCATTTCAAAACTATTTCATTTCAAACGTGGCCAAGGTGTCAAACAACTGTTCTCTGGTAAACTTCTTTGGATCATAGACATCCTCAATCATGAAGATCTTGTCATTGTAGCTTTTTGGTAGGGACATCAAAATATTTTCCATCACATATTCATCTATAATATTACCTCCTTGATTCTTGAATTCATTTACTGCATTATCAACCCTCTAAAAATAGCTCTTAATATCTTCACCTTCTTCCATTCTCAAATTCTCATAATGATGCTTAGGTGTTCGCTTCTTAGATAACTTAACCCTATCATTGGCTTCATAAATTTATTTCAAATTTTACCAAATTTTATAAGTATTCAATGAAATAACCTTAGATAGCTCAGACTTTGATAAAGCACTAAAGATTGCATACCTTGATTTCTCATTCTCCTCATAGGCTATGATTTCATCTTGAGTTTTGAGCCCATTCAGAGGAATGACATAATTAATTTCCACATTATTCAATGTAGTGTAACTAATCAAGATCATGTATACTTTCATTTTCTCTTTCCATGAACCGTAGGAAGATCCATCAAACATAGGGATGTTTATTTTGTGTGTCATCATATCTACCTCAAGTGGTTAAGCTCTGCATCGAGGAACCAAACTCTGATACCAATTGTTGAACAGATCAAATAAATGAGAGGGATATTGAATGAGTTATTATCAAACACTTATTAAAATGTTTAATGAACTGGTAATCACTTAAACAATTCATAAACTTAAAGCAGATGTAAACATAACAGTCAAAAACCATCAACACAGAGAACACTAGAATTTATGTGGAAACCCAAACTGGTAAAAACTATGAAGAAAATTATTCACATGAAATGAACACTGGTTAAGGAAACATTATTTAAGGGTATTTTTGGTGTAGAGAAATGCTACAGGAATCCACACAGTGAACCCAAGTGCTCAAACTGAGGCAACAAGTTAAAACCAATATTGTCCTAGAAATCCTTATAGCCTTTTATAGGTGATTTCCTAAGACAAATTTTACTTTTGCAAAGGAAATTTTAAAATAAATTAAAGAATTAGGTACCCTTTGGGAAGTTACAAAAAACCCAAAAATCATAGAGACCAACTCTACTCCAACACCTCTGAACACCTGCAAGACACACATACCTAATTGGCCAAATTAAGCTTGGTTTGCGAAGAAAGTATCGAGAGATGGGCACGCAGATTTGATACAATCACACAAGAGTGTTAAAATAATCCAAAATATCCCAAAAATCCAACCTACCAAGTCCCATCAGATGATCTGTTTATATGTTCATACATTTTCTTACTTGACTAGTCAAATACATGAGGATATTTGACATAGGGCTTGATCTTAAAAACCACAGACCTAACTTTGAGTTCATGAGCTTCTGAATTCCTATATTACATGTCCCTAAATTTCATTTTCCAAGTGGCTATGAGGATCCACTAGATAAATCCTAATTTAGGGCTCCATCTTATGCACAGACCCAAAATAGGAGGGTTTCTGGACTGCACTTACAAAAATACTTCTAACTTCTACATATCAATACTAAATTGAATGAAACAAATTGCAATAGAAAGTAAACTAACAACACATAGAAATATGGTACTGGTTTTTCTTATTCCATCTGAAAAATTCCATACACACTCAGAATGCTCATAAAATTGTTCATATTCCTTCAAAACTTATCAAGTCATACATATATATGTTACATATATATCTTCTCTCTCTTGCTCTCCTCTCCAAGGGAGTGTTTTTATTGAATAATACCATCAATTCAACTACCCCACTATGATTTGTAACCAATGAAATACTAAACGACACTATGTCAGGTTACTTGGAAATATGTTGATAACCTGACACTCAACAACAAGCAACTTTTCTCGGTAACAATGCAGCTTTGCTCGGCAACTATGCAAATTTGATAGTATTTAGGAAATGTTCCAAACGAAAAAACAAACTGACTCCAAACACTTAGGGGGGATCTAAACATGACATAACCTTGGAATAAGGTTCAAAAACATCAAAATGATAGGATCTCTGGTGTTAATGGCTTAAGGATGTTGGAAAGTAATGTTTTTGTTGTGATATGAGACACTTAATGGTTGTCATTTATGGAAACACATCTGATATAATGATCGAGTTAAGTACAATTTTTGAGATACAGTTCTAAAATTGATTAAGTATAGAAATAGTACATAGTATAATAGTATTTTTTTGTACAGCGAAGATCATGTACAATTATTGATGACTTGTGAGCTTAGAGGAAGACACTATGGGATATGTATGACCTTCAGTTAAGGTCAATTGTGTTTTGGTTATGATCACAAAGAGTTAGAGTGTTTTGAAGACATGCAAAGATAGTAGAATAGTGAAATAGAGTAGTTGAACAGTCATGATGATTGAGGGAGTATGAGATAGAATCCAAACTTGCTAATTTGGATTTTTTTTGTGATTTACCTATACATTGGTAGTACAAGAGCCCCGACATTGTATTTAATTTTTGTATAATTATTTATTCTATTTTGTATTGTATTTGAGAGTCAAATAAATGATGTAATACATATATATATATATATATATATATATATATATGAAGAACATTTTGTAAAGTGAAGATGTATGTGTGAAAGAGATATTAGAGATAACTGATGGTAGATGTGAGATCAGAGGTTGACAGATATTGTTGAGAGCTACAATTGGAACTATCTAAGCATTGGTGATGCTTTTTTTTGTTCATTACTGAGAACACTTTGTAACAGAAATATTGGTTGTAAGAGTTGTAAGCTAAGTGTACCCCTAACAGGGTGTTGTATACCTTTAATAGGGTTGATATTCCTTTAACACAGAAATGTATTATGTAATATTCAGCTCCTAAAAGGGCTAGGTCTCCTAAAAGGGAAATTATACTTTAGTGCATGCTTGTGGGTACCATCCCCACTGGGGTTTTTCCTTGGCCAGGGTTTCCTCGACAACAAATAATAATGTAATGAGTTGTGTGTTATTTTCTTATGTTCTTTTCATTTCAACAAGCTTATGATTTATTTGGAATTGGTTTAAGTTTAATTAAAGTGTTGTAATACTGATTCAACCCCCTCTCAGTATTAATTAATCCTAAAAATTAGTATCAGAGTTTTTGGCCCTTGAAAAGAAAGTTTAACAATTTAAGGGAGATCAAGATGGATTCTGTAAGTTTGGAAGAAAAATTTGAAACAACACTTGAAGACCTTGACAAAGAAAAAGAAAATAATGATGACTTGAGATTCTATTTAAGAAGAGCTAAAGATTCATTAAGAAACTAAAAGACCAACTTGAACTTTCCAGAAGTCAGAGACAGGATCTTATGGTTCAGATAAAAGAGAATTCAGACAATGATAATTCAGATCAGATAAAGCAACTTGAACAAGAGAATGTTTCTTTAAAACTTATTCATGAAACAATGGATAAAGAGGTTCGACAAGAAAATGATGCTAAAAACAAGATTGAAGAAGCTTTGAAGGATGCTAATATTCTGATGGGACAAATGAAGACTGAACTTGATCATTACAAGAACAAGTATCTAGAATTGGAGAAAATAATCATATCATAAAATGTGAACTTCTTGAGACAAAGAAACATATTGAAATACTTCACACGAGTAGTGACTTGATTGATGAACAAAGAGATAGACAGAAAAATAAAGGAGATATGACTGGTGTTGGCTTCAATGAAGGTGAATGTTCTAAGAATAAAGAAGAAAAATCTTATGCGAAGACTGGTGGAGAAAAACCTATTCTTGAAGAACCTAAATAACATATCAGACCTTTCAGAGGTAGATGTTTTGGATGTAACAAGTTTGGACATGGGAAGAGAGATTGCAGAGGTAATTCCCCTTTCAAATATTTTTCTGGTTATTATTTTACTTGGCATGCATATGGGCACAAGAAACCAGAATGCAAGAAACCTGTTCAATCTAGATATAGACAAGATAACACCAGAGGAGAATCAATAGCTAAAACCATGTGTTACAAATGTAATAACCTTGGGCACATTGCAAGGTACTATAAGTTGTAGGTAAATTGGAATAGGCCTCCTCCTATATGCTACAAATACAACAATCTAGGGTATATAGTGAAGGTTTGCAGGTACAATAAAGTAGACAACAGAAGAGTACCACCTCCTATGGATACAAAGATGAAAGACAGTGATACTGGTAAGAGTCTTGCATAATACAAAAGTGAATTTGAGAGTTGTTTCAAGAAATTAGTAGATAACAATAGTGGAAAGGTATGGAAATTCAAAGAGTCAAATGAGATATTGGTTAAGGGAGAGACAATAGATGCTATTGAATCTTTTCTTGATGCTAAAACTGCTACATCAGCCTAAATGGTCGAACGTGGCCTTAGGGAGAGCATTGGATGAAGACACCAGATTATATCCAGCCCCTAATTATGAGGAGGAAGCTCATGAGAGCTTAGTTACACTGTATGCAGACATTATGGAACTTATATCTATGATGGCAACATCGGACAATTCATATTTTGTGATCGCAAGATTTGTGATTGACTGGACAGTGTACGAAGTTGAGTTTATTGGGTAATGTGAATTTTCTCACTTAGTAATGAATAAAATACATTTGATTTACTTATTTCTTCACCATTTGAAGAGAAGATACCAAGGAGAGAATATTTTAGAGCATATCAGACTACCAAGCAGCCACTTTGCATAATTAATCGAAGCAGAAGTTTGACATTCAACGTGATTAATGTATTTAGACTATCTACTCAAACAAAAGTTATGGATTCACCATTGATTTATGATGTTATAGATAGACCTAGATATAAATTCAAGAAACATCTATTCAAGGTTTGTGAAGATGACCCTGAAGGAGCCTTTTCCCAAACACCACATGACGTCTTGCACGTAGAGGATATTAGGGCATATATACATTACAAATATGACACATTGGGAGATGATGAGATTTCTACCAAAATGGGAGACATGATAGGTGATAATGGTAAAATGAAGGATGAATTCAAACACCTAGACAACCTTAGAATTATGAAAATGATAGACTTGTATGAATTCAATGAAGAAGAATGGTTCAAAATTATACTTAGCAGAGTTCATGACCAATTTGTCTAAATAGGGGAGAAACCTATAAATATTTGTAGTCATTTGATTCATGACATAACTAGTCTATAAAACACTAGAGTTATCCATGTGGCAGAAAACAATATAAAGAAACAAGTTGAATACCTAACACATTCTAAACAGGACAGACAAGCTATGACAGTGAATGACATTTTCCTACAGTATGGAAGACTAGTTGCAATGATACTTGGATATAAGATTTAATACAGAAGTAGACCTAACTCGGTCTCAACATGAGTTATTATGATGGCTTATAGGATGGTAAAGGAAAACACAACATTCAATCTATGCGCGGTTTTGGCACAACAATTTTTGGAGATTGTAAAGTTAATCAAGAAGGATAAATCTAAGACTTTTAGATTTGTCTCACTTCTAGTTCACATGTATATCCACATTGAGCATAAGTTTCCTGGAATGCATCCTAGAGAATGGAAATACATCATACCCATTGGTATTCAGATATCATAGAGTTACAGAAGACAAAACAACACATGGGTGGATAGAGAACTGTTTGCGATGACCAAGATTCTATAGAGGAAAATGAAAGAAAGATTCAGAATTCCTAAAGAGTTAGTTGAGAGATATAAGGATACAATCTATTTCATGGTTGAAACTGATTTTGTATGTTTTGAGGCAATTGTACCAAGGAATAAATGGTGTTACCCTATGGGCTATGGAGTCAGTTCAGAATTTTTAATCATGCAAGTTGAACATTTTTTGGCATCTGAAGTTGATACATCTGAGGAGAGATGGGGCACATATGAAGAGAAATCAGCTAAAGTTAGAGAAGAACATACTAGAGGTATAAGGAAGAGAAGATTAGAAAATATAATTGATGAATGTATAGCTAAGGTAGGTATAACTAAAGAGGAGATTATATAAATAAGGAAGAAGATAGCAGAGAGATCTTCTAGGTTGGCAAGCACTGCTACTGTAGCCCTTCCACCTCCACAAATTGAGTAGGTAGTTAGTCCACTTTCCACTCTAATTAATTTAACTACACCCTCACCACCACAGAAGACATCGCAGGAAGAGACAACAAAGATTGTTCCTCAGAGAAACACAAGGTCCACTAAACTAGACTCACCTCCTAAGAAGTAGAGGAATGAAGAAGAAGAGAAGAAAGTTGAAAAAGAGACTACAAATGACAGGCAACTATAGAAGCTAGTTATAAAGATGCTAGAGAAAAGAGATATTGAGAAAGGGAAGCTTCTTTCATTGAATAAATACTATGATAGGTATGAGGAATCTAACAAACTAGAGATTGAGTACATAGTAATTAATCATCTAAATGTTTTCAAGAAGAATCTATTAGAGATAAAGGGCGGTATGCCTAAGGAATTTTATGGTAAACTAGAGATTATAAAATAACTTGCACATATGGAAGATGAGGCAATTAAGATTCAAGCTATTGAGGATATGTTGTCAGTAGTTTCTATGTAGGAGAGAGAGAGAGAGAGAGAGAGAGAGAGAGAGAGAGAGAGAGAGAGAGGGANGTGAGTAGTTTCTATGTAGGAGAGAGAGAGAGAGAGAGAGAGAGAGAGAGAGAGAGAGAGAGAGAGAGGAACTCAAACCCTTGTTGAGAACTAAAACAAGATTAGTGAAAATTATGGGAAGAAATTAGGAGACTCAAAAGACATTATATCAGATACTTATGAGAAATATTCCTAAGAAAATGTCACCTCCTAAACCCACTACACCTACACCTATAGGAATTGGAGAGAGCTCTAAGTCAGTTGAGGAAAATTTTGAGAAGAGCGAAGTAAGTACTGACATACAACCGGATTTCTTTGTTTATGGTGTGCTTGTGACCCTTGACACTTCACTTGATGAAAAAGATCCATTTGAAGGAAATATTGATAATACAGTGGCAGATGAAGAGGAAAAAAAACAAGAGGAAGAGCAGAAAGTAGAATCTGAACAGAGAGAAGAGATAGTTACAGCGAAAGGAGAAGAGGCAAGAGTTGAAGTAAACCTAAAATTGACACATCCACTATTCTATTGTTGGCAAGAAAGGCCAAGTCCATAAGAATAGATGTTGATAGTATGGATGTGAATGAATGGATGAGACTATCCTTCATCACATTCAAAAAGGCAAAAGAAAGATCTGAGCAGAAAGGAGACAAAAAGGCTAAGGTAATTACTAGAGTCTAGCTAAGTAAAGATAATGTAGAGAATCTAAAAATGGCACTAGATTATTTTGATATTCACTATGAGTCCTTAGTGAAGATCATTGAAGAGAAGGCAGAGAAATGTTACCTAGAGAAGAATTTAAAGGAAGTATGCCAGTCTATTTCATGGGACTTGGGCATTATGAGATCAGCTACATCAAAGGCCAAAAGTTGTGTCACACATGGAAGGATGTTATACAGCTACTGTATGAAACCTATCAGACACATTCAGAATATTAAAGACATTATAGTGAAGGATAGGGATACTCTGAATAGCATGATGGACAGTTGTGAGACCTCCTCACAATCTGTAATGGATATGGACAGAGAGGTATCAAAGATTTTTTATAAGTTGAATGTCTTGGATATAGAGAAAGGGAGAGTAATGAAAATATTTGGTTTGCTAAAGATTCTAATCACTCCTAAGCTATCAATTCTTGAATTTCATCTATCTGATATGGAGAAGATTGTAGATTCATTGACAAATTCTATGCCCACAAAGTTAAAAGTAGCAGAGACTTCATCCCATGCATTGAATGGACTAATACATGTTAGTCAGTTATTGGTAGAGTCATGGAATGCATAAGTGAAGATCTTGGAAGATTCCTTTCAAGATGTTCTAAAATTGGTGAGAAAGCACTAAATTCTACATTTTTTTAAATTTTGGATACACCTTTTCCATTTTTGTCAAAGGGGGAGAAGAGAAGAAAAATGAGAAAAGCAGAAGAGAAGAGAAAAAGTGAACAGTTTGTATTCGAACACTTAGTCGTTTTGCGCTAAGTGTTTCCATCAATGCCAAACGAAGAGATTGTTGGAAAGTGATATTTTTGGTTTGATATGAGACACTTAATGGTTTTCATTTATGGAAACACATCTGATATAATGATCGAGTTAAGTACAGTTTTTGAGATACAATTCTAAAATAGACTAAGTATAGAAACAAAAGTACAGAGTATAATAGTATTGTTTTGAAAAATGAAGATCATGTACGATGATTGATGACTTGAGAGCTTAGAAGAAGACACTATGGGATATGTATGACCTTCAGTTAAGCTTGATTGTGTTTTGGTGATGATCATAGAGAGTTAGATTATTTTGAAGACATGCAAAGATAGTAGAACAGTGAAATAGAGAAGTTGAACAATTGTGATGATTGAGGGAGTATGAGATAGAATAAAAATGTGCTAAGTTGGATTCTTATTGTGATTTACCTATACTTTGGTGATAAAAGAGCACTGACATTGTATGTAATTTTTGTATAAATATTTATTCTATTTTGTATTGTATTTGAGAGCTGACTAAATGATATATAT
>MU227311.1:642030-663900 GCA_018584345.1 Thuja plicata
GAAGAATATGATTGGTTTAGATGGGTGGATGGATGAAAAGGATTCAAGGGTATGTATCTATGTTGATCTTGAGGAAAGATAGGAGATGGAGGGACATAAGGACCCAAGATGGATGATGAATTAGGAGGGTTAGGATGGGAACGTGAAGGGACATAAGGACCCAAGATGGAAGGAAAATGTGAAGTTCTTAGTATTGGTGGAGGAGGTCCAAGGATGAACGTGGAAGATGCAAAAGGATAATCAATAAGTTCATCGGCATGTATATGACAACCAAGGACATCAACATCTTTAGAGGGAGCATTAGGATTTTCAATAGGATCATGAACATCTTGAATAGGAGCACCTTCTTTGATAGGATTGTTTGAAGCTTGAAAATACTTAGGAATAGTAGAAAGTGGAAGAAAACATGGAGTGGTAGAACAAGAAGATGGAAGACTTTGATCTTGACAAGGATCTTTGGATACCATAAGCGCATAATGTTCCTCTTGATTTTCAATAGGCTAAACATTGGAAGTAGCAACACCATTTTTAATAACCTTAATGGAAGTATCATCTTTGGAAAGTGAAAGTGTGGTAAGGTTATTTTGATTGTCAATAAGCTCAACGGTGTAAGTAGTAACTTGATCTTGCTTAGGAGAAGATTTAAGACATGGTGGAATGAACAAGAAAGGGCGTAAAGGATCAAAAGAACCATGACGTGGATAAGAGTCATCATAAAGAGGATTGGATGACATGGAGATTTCTTGATCTTGATCTTTCTTTATGTTCTTTTCTTTATCATTTTTAGAGTCCTCTTGACAGGAGCCACTTCTAAAGACAAGGAAGCATGTTGGAATTGTATGGGAGAATTGGGAAGAGACAAGGATGGATTAGCTGAAGTAGGATTTATAGCATATAAAGGCTTAGGCTCTTTAGGTTTAGCATTATTGAAAGTATTTTCAGCCAAGTGAAGATTAGCTTGAGTTTCTTTAAGAGATATCCCTTGAGGATAACTATATAGAACTACATGAAAAGCATTAGGATTTCTATCGATTGAAGGATTTGTGGAAGATTGGGAAAATTTAGGAGATGTATGGGTATTGGAAGAAGTAGAGGATGGAAGGGAGCCATCACAAAACAAAGGTTCATTAGTAACATGATCTTTCTTGAGAGTGCAATCTTTATTTTTAGCTCGAGAATACTTAGAGGAGGGATAGAATTGACATTTGTAATTAGCGTGGAAAGCTTTCTCTTCCTCAAATTTATCATCAAAGTACTGTTCATAAAACTCATCAAAGTCTCTTTCAAAATTAGAATCATATGGATCACCATCACAATCTCTCCACTGTGAACCCCCATCCCTAGTAAACGCAAGCACACAATGAGGAGGACCCTCAAGAATAGAGGCGTCATAATTATGACTATGTATTTCATCATAATAGCCATCATGAGTATAGGCCTCAAAGTCATCAAAATCATAATAGGTGGGATCATCAAAGTCATAGTTATGATAAACAAGCATGTCATTCTTCATGGAAGAGGTATCACAAGTATTATCACATTGCTCATTACGGTACATATTTTGAAGAGAAGTATGACTCTTGGGAGAAGTAGAAGAAGAATGAGATCGTGAAGAAGAAGAAAATGAAGACCTAGTGGAAGAAGAATATTTGGATGATGAAGAATGATGAGAAGACTTAGAAGATGAAATATGTTTTGAAGTGGAAGAAGAATATTTGGATGATGAAGAATGATGAGATGACTTAGAATATGAAATGTGTTTTGAAGAAGAAGATCATTGTGACAAGATCATGCTTATGATTCTAGCAAAGGCGTCTAATTCACTTGCTTGTTTAAAAAAAAATTTCAATTTATCAATCTAGGAATTTGTTGGAAAAACAACACTCTTCGAGTTGAGAAATAAGTTCAAGATCATTTATCCTTAAGAGAGGTTCCATAACAAGATACTTGAGATTCGTGGTTCTACAAAAAGATGAATCAAGAAGAGATGAATGGAAGAGATGAAAGTAGAAGATGATAGACTAGATAATAAGAGGAAAAGAATTAAGAAGATGTGAATATCTTAGGAAGAAGAGGAAGAAGTGTGAAAGAAGAAGAGAAAGAATGGAAATGGAAGACTAAGAAGACATGGGAGATGTGGAAGAAAGAAGACCAAGAGTAATTTTGTGTAAATTGATACCATTTAAGTTCATTTGGACACTGAGAAACATGTCATAACACTCTTTAGGGAGATACATTGAAGTTTTTATCACTTGGGAACTCAGATTTGTTCATTTTAATTGACCAACTAGATGCATTAACAGATTTCATCATGAATCAAGCACATAAGACAGCAATTAGGGAGTTCAAGCAATCAATGTCTTCAAATAATGAGCAAGGGACAAAGCAACCTTGCACATGAACATAGATAGTGTCATAGTATTTCTACTCCATAAAGATCTTACTTGTGTATGTTCTTAAATGTTTTCCCAATCACACACAGAGTCCTAGAAAATAAAAATTTGGTTGCACTATGGTTCTTAGTAATGCTTGAATTTGCAACTTTTTCAATCTCAAGTGGGTGAAATCCAATCTCGGCGCACCGAGGTTTCGACACAGTCTGAGAATTTAATCAATCAGGAGCTGCTGAGGAGATCTGACAACCCACAAGAAACTACACCCGTAGAGATTTCTTCCACAAGGAAATTTATATAGCGATTGTCACTACCATGGCGAAAATGGCTATTACCGCTTGAGGTTCCATCCACATGGTTGACCCAATAAAGGGAATGTCCACTATAGTTAACCCTCTCTAACAAGGAAGACTTACAATATGGACCACATGGAGACTTAGTTCGGATTCAAGGGTTCCAAGTTTCTGATTCTCCCAAAAAGGAAAAGAGCATAATCCTCTAGCCTCTTCACCTCACCAAAATATAGCAAACATGATTCATTGACTCACTAATTTTAAATTACCTCATTCAGGATTCACACAAAAAAAAATGACACCAATCCCCCAAAGAGAGAAAGTATTGCCAAAAGTTGAAGTCCAAATCAAGTTGACCAATGAGGTAAAAATAAAATCCTTCCCTACCTACAAGGAGATCTATCGTCAAGAAGAGATTCACATGTAAAACAAGCAAATGAAGCCCACTCTCTCAAGATCGCCACAAATAGTGTTCATAGGTCCTAATTACTATGTGAAACATGTATGCAAGAAAGCAAATCTAAGTCCATTTTAGAGCACCAATTGAAAATGTGATCTATGAAAGCAAGAAACACTCAAGCTAAACACATGAGATGTTCATTTTAATTCCCAAAATCCAAATGTTATAGAGAGAAAAAAAATACCTCAAATCTAATGCAACACAAATCATTTTGCTGTTTATCCATGCAAGTCCAAGCAATCCCCATGACCTCTCTAACAAACAAGACAAGCAAACAAGATATGCAATATATATTTAATTTATGCAAAATCTAGGGTTAGATCTGAAAATCAATTGTTAGGAGAAATAATAACCAGCAAATAATCCAAATGACAACTCACATCATGCATTGAACCATGTGAAAAATAAATGCAAGTTAATCATTAAATGCCCTTTTTTAATTTTGATTTTTGACCCAGTCAACAAGATTGGACTTATATGCCATAAATTTGGATCCCAAACCTTAAATACAAAAAAGAGACCCCTATTAAAAAATAGAGAGATTTCCAAAAATATTAGAATTTTAAAAATATCTTTTCATTTGTGCCCTAGGGAGCCATTTTCCCAAAATAGACCAATTATAATAAATCAATTAAATGAGCTATAATATTGCATTCAAATTTAAAAAACAAAGAATGGACCCCCTGTAGAATTTAAATACCTTTCCAAAAATGTAAAAAATTTCCAAAAAATTTACTAATTTGCGTCAAAAATTATGGTTTTATGAAAAATAAAGAAAAAATTATAAAAAATTCACAATACCTCAAAAAATTCTAAATATTTTACTGGAGCTTCTCTGATATGTCACCAACTTGCCAAAAAAATTTTAGACCGAAACTCCAAGCCATTTGGGATGTATGATCAAATCTTTGAAAATCTAGGGTTTTCATCTCCAAGCAAATCTGCACAAGGGTTAGGCTTGAAAAACTTCAATAAAGTAACCATGTAAAGATTAGAAAATCTGAAAATATGATAAAATAAAAGAAAATCAGGAGCATCATGCCCCACGGTGGACACCAAAAATGTGTGCTAAAATGTTGACACACTTCTATGAATCATTCCATCCAAGGTTGCTCAAGAATGAGGCCTCAAATATTGATCCATAGCTCTCTAGTCATGGAGTGCAAAGGTTTGAAATAGAGGCCCTCAGATTGACCTAGTTGTGCCCATGCAAGTACACCATGAAATGAGAGATTCAATGCATGAAAATGAGATCTACTCTATATGATAACAATGCATAAAAGAAAATTAATCTAAATGATAACAACGCATGATTAATCTATGAAGGAAATACAAATGCAAATTTAATCTAATATGAATCTAATCTACATGAGTAGCCATGAGTTCAAGAAGAAGAAGACAAGAAGAGAGAAGTTACAATATCCAAGCTTGAATGCTCAAATCCTCCTCCAAAATTGCTCTCCAAACCTGCAGCATAACAATACTATGAAAAAGATGATATATTGAATGAGAAGGAGAGGTCTCCTTTTAAAGGAAAGTGAACGGTTGAGATTAAGAGGCAAAAATCAAAGGCTATGATTAAGAGGCAAAAACCCACCACTTAGAAGGATGTGAAGAAAAGGGGATTTTTATTTAATTTTCATTTAATTTATTTCCTTTTTCATCAAATAAAGTGCTTTAAGTGGGGATTTTATTTATTTAATTAAAATAGGGGTTTTCTTTATAATTAAATAAATTAGAAGAACTTTATTTAATTAAATGGGAGAAATTGATTTTATTTAAATAAGAGGAATTTTATTTAATTAAAAGGGAGAAATTTACTTTAATTAAATAAGAAATTTTATTCAATTAAAAGAGAGATTAAATCTTTTAATTAAATAAGATAAATTTTATTTAATTAAAAAGAAAATTAAATCTTTTAATTAGATAAATATGATCAAACCTTAGGAAATATTGAAATAATTGAATAATTGAATTAATTACAATTTGATCAAGGAAATTGATTTGAATGAAAATATTGCAAAATATTAATTAAAAAATTTGATAAATTGATAAAATGATAAATGGGGCACATAGTCTAGGCGACCATTTTAGGGTGCATACACACACTAGACCAGGTATTGCACATGCAGTAGGAATTGTTGCTAGATTTTCTGCTAACCCCAGGGAATCACATATGACTACTGTGAAAAGGATTTTAAGATATCTGAAAAATACTGAGGAATATGGCTTATGGTATAGAAGAGAAAGAAAATTTGAACTTAAGGTGTTTACCGACGCTGATTGGGCTGGTAATCTTGATGACCGGAAGAGAACAACTAGAGGAGCATTATTTATGGGTGACAGACTTGTCACATGGATAAGCAAGAAGAAAGGATGCATCTCTTAGTCTACTGCAGAAGCAGAATATGTTGTTGCTGCTGCAAACTTCTCAAATATTGCATGGATCAAACAGTTACTGGAAGGTATGCATATGAAGATCTCAGAACCAGTGATTATCTATTGTGATAACACCAGTGCAATAAATATTTCCAATAATCCAGTCATGCATTCCAAGACTAAACACATTGCCATCAAGTATCATTATTTGAGAGAACAAGTTCAAGCAAATGAAGTGATACTTGAGTATGTGCAATCAAAAGAACAATTGGCCGATATCTTCACCAAGCCACTGCCCAAGGATATATTTGCGTACTTGAGAAAGAGACTAGGGGTCAAACCCTTGTCTATCAGTCAGTAAAATGACTGAAGGCTGCATCAGCCTACATATTATCAGAATATCAGAAATGTTGATGCAAGCAAAAAGATGAACTTCAAAGCTACATCTATATACAGACAGGTATATATCAGAACCGAGCACCAGAGCATATTTTTTTATTGATGATGGATAAGGGAAATTCAAGGAATATATTATGGGTGGAGAAAAAAAATGATTGTTTGACATGAATGTCAGATATTTGTTTGGCATTGTTGTCAAAGGGAGAGAAATTATCCATATTATCAAATCTTTCTGGAAATAGAAAGAGATTATCCATTATCATCTAAACTCCAACAGGGAGAGATTATATCCTTAGGGAGAGAAATTGTATAAAAAGATTCTACAAAGGGAGAGTTGCTGACAAGAGAAAAAAGACATCAAAAGAGAAGAAAAGTCAATAGAGAGAAATTGACACAAGGAGAGGACACAACACATCAGAAGACAGAGAGCTAAAAAAATCAAATCTAAGCTAAATCACAGCTTACCGATGGTCAGACATTTATCGGTTGACAGAACAAAAAGATTGGTAGTTTGATGAATCTCAACTGTTGTATTTCATATTGTATTAGAAATAGTATAGTGTGATAATATAGTATATTGCCATAAATGCCAAAGGGAGAGATTGATGACATGTAATTGATTGAATGTTTGACAATGTTAAGTTGAAGATAATGCAATAAATTAAATCAGTTAATGTATTATATTGTCATTGATGTCAACTTAATATAATCTGTACGGTCATGAACATAATGACAATACTTCATAGAATCAATGGAACAAAGGTTATGCTTTCAGCAATACATAAAATTCATGTATTCACTAAGTGACAAACAACACCGACGGAGTGCACACCGACGGTCAGAGCAAAGAAGAACAGTCACAATGATACCCGACTGTGTGCTAAAATGTTGACACACTTCTATGAGTCATTCCATCCAAGGTTTCTCAAGAATGAGGCCTCAAATATCGACTTATAGCTCTCTAGTCATGGAGTGCAAAGGTGTGTGATGGAGGCCCTCAGATTGACCTAGTTGTGCCCATGCAAGTACACCATGAAATGAGAGATTCAATGCATGAAAATGAGATCTACTCTATGTGATTGCAATGCATGAAAGGAAATTAATCTAAATGATAACAATGCAAGATTAATCTATGAAAGGAAATATGCAAGCTAATATAATATGAATCTAATCTACATGAATAGCCATGGATGCAAGAAGAAGAAGAAGACAAGAAGAGAGAAATTGCAATATCCAAGCTTGAGTGCTCAAATCCTCCTCCAAAATTGCTCTCCAAACCTGCAGCATAATAATACTATGAAAAAGATGATATGAATAAGGAGAGGTCTCTTTTTAAAGGAAAGTGAACGGTTGAGATTAAGAGGCAAAAATCAAAGGCTATGATTAAGAAGCAAAAAGCCCACCACTTAGGAAGATGTGAAGAAAAAGAGATTTTATTTAATTTATTTCATTTTTCATCAAATAAAGTGCTTAAAGTGGGGATTTTTATTTATTTAATTAAAAGAGGAATTTTATTTATAATTAAATAAATTGGAAGAACTTTATTTAATTAAATGGGGGGAATTGAATTTAATGAAATAAGAGGAATTTTATTTAATTAAAAGGGAGAAATTTAATTAAATTAAATAAGATAAATTTTATTCAATTAAAAAGGAGATTAAATCTTTTAATTAAATAAGATAAATTTTATTTAATTAAAAAAATTAAATCTTTTAATTAGATAAAAATGATCAAACCTTAGGAAATATTGAAATAATTGAATTAATTACAATTTGATCAAGGAAATTGATTTGAAATGAAAATATTGCAAAATATTGATTCAAGAAATTTGATAAATTGATAAAATGATAAATGGGGCCCACAGTCTAGGCAACCATTTTAGGATGCATACATTTTCCCCTTTTTGACTAATGTGTGGTCAATTTGGGAACACATGTAGTCAAAGAATGCAGTTGAAGTGTGAGGTCGACTTGAGATCACAAAACAACCCAGACATGTGATTGATTTGGGAACACATCAAGACAAAAATAAGCAAATTGAAAAAGAAAAAGTCAACACCGTTGTAAATAAGTAATTGACATGTCAGAGATAAGAATCTCAAGAAAGACTGATATAATTGATAAAGCTGAATCAAAGATTGAAGTTTGATAGGTATTGCCCCCTCGTGATCGAAATCAAAATGAGATAGAGGAAAAACAACAAATTGATAAATTTGATCAAATCAAACTAAAGATAAGGTTCTTGATGTAAGATGAAAGATATAAAGATCACAGAACCAAAGCATGAAATCTTATGCCCCAAGGTTGAATTAGAAGAAAAGAAGTGGGGTGAAAGTGAATTGAAGATAGAAGTTTGAAAGAGGTGGAAAGAAATGGAGAGAAGAAAGAGAATTTGCTTTAAGAGAGAGAATGCCCCAAAATCAATCAACTGTTTCAGATAAATTTTTTTGATTGAGATCATGAAAGAAGATAAGGAAATGAAGATCAGAACGTGATCATAGTTGATTAAAAGTCCACAAGAAAGATGAAGGAAATCCTCAAACTCATAATGCAGCCTAAAAATGCAAATTAACATGAAGTCTAACAATGCAAGCTACATGAAAATGCAAAGGTGTACTTGCAATATAGAAACTGTAACATAGGTCTTTGTGTTCATCATTCATTAGAGAATGTTAAGGAACTTATTTTCATCATTGGGCCATTATTAACGGACATCGAAAAAATCACACAATCATCACTAGTCACAAGTGCAACTATGAAGATATGAATGTGATTTATATCGGATTGGAATGTGGAAAGATTCTAACATAAGCATCAAAAACATAAAGGTCAAGATGACTGTGATGTTAGCTTACCCAATTTAATATAGCAAAACCACGCTCACATCAAGGCATAGAGGCCAGGATGACCAGCAGAACAGTTGTGCAAAAATAGTGAAGCATAAAGCAGGAAGCAAATAAAAACATGTTCCATGCCCCAAGTCTTCTAGCTATGCATGTCGAAGAGACTTATTAGACAAGGACACTCAACGAAAATCAATAACAATCAGCACACAAAGAAAAGATCACGACATAGCTCAAGCATTAAGTATTGCGTTTAAACATTTAAGTGTGTTAACTGATATTGAGTTCTGAGGATAAGGATTGAATGCTTGCAAGCAGGTAAGATCACATGATAAAACTAGGAAGATCAAACTGATAAGTGTTGAAAAACACTCGATGTTAGGAGTTGTATTGAAAAATACAGTTGGGGTGGTGTTGAAAAACACCATTTGTGAGGCATCCTAAAGACCAATGAATCCAAGAGACCAAAGCTAACACAGTTATGCCCCCTAGACAAAGACAAAGACCAATTCCAAACCAAGGCAATAAGGACAAGGCATGATGGAGAAAGGCTAAGTGTCGCAGACACGCGCTAAGAAACAGGGGTGCAAAGGGCTCAAGTAGTGCATGTTTCCAGGTTTTCACCACTTGGATTTTATTATAATTGTTTTCTCTTTCATTTTTTATTTTTTTCTAATTTTTTCAGGACTTTTAAAAAAAAAAAAAAATTTAAATTTTTGCTACCAAGGCGCCTATTTTCAGGTTTTCACCAAGGCACTTTTTCTATTTTTTTATGAATTTTTTATTTTTTTTTATTTTTTGAATATATAATTTTTTTTGAGATACATCAAAGCGCCTATTGCTAGGTTTTCACTCAGATGATCATTTTTTCAGGACATTTTCTGATTTTTAGATTTTTTGACAATATATCATTTTTTTGGATTTTTTCAGGATCAATAAATATGTACAAAAGGATGCCCCCAGACAAAATGGGCATCATGGATCGAGCTTCTTTAGGTGCAAGACATTGATAGAATTAGGGAGTTGTTCTCCCTTTTCTGTAGACAATAAATAAGCACCTATCCCAAAAGTTGTTGTAATGATGTAAGGTCCAAGCCAATTAAGTTCAAATTTGCCCTTTTGATCTCTATGCTGTTGATTCTTAGGATTTTCACGTAGGCCAAGATCTCCCACTTGAAATTCTCTAGGGTGAACCTTTTTGTTGAAGGCTTTGGACATGCGCTTTTGATAGACCCTCATATGGTCAAATGATGCTTAAGATTTTTCATCTAGAATTTCTAACTCTTGAAGTCTCATGGCATGGTAGTCTTCATCTATAACTAGACCATGGAGAGAAACTCAAAGTGAAGGAATCTCAGCCTCCAAAGGTAACACTTCTTCGGCACCATAGGCAAAGGAAAAAGGAGTAGCCCCAGTAGGAGTACGAATACTCATTCTATAGGCCCACAAAGATGGATTTATCTATAAGTTCCAATCTCTACCATTCTTACACATTGTTCTATGCAAAATTTTGAGAATGGTTTTGTTTGATGCCTCTGCTTGACCATTTCCTTGCGAGAAGTAAATGGAGGACCAATGTTGTTTAATCTTGAATTTATTGTAGAGTTGTTTAAGGTCCTTATTTTTAAACTGGCCTCCATTGTCAGTAATAATCTTTGAAGGCACCCCATATCGACAGATGATATGGTTTAAAATAAATAGAGAGATTGTCTTTCCTGAGGCAAAAGAAAGTGGGACAGCCTCTACCCATTTAGTGAAGTAATCAGTAGTAGTGATAATAAACTTGTGTCCACCTAATGAGTTGGGCTAAATCTTCCCAACAAGATCAAAGGCCCAGCGCTGAAATGGCCAATGAGATATAGAAGGAATGAGCTCCCTACCTGGAGCATGTATTAGGTTACCATATTTTTGACACTTTTCACATGACTTTGCAAAAGCTACTACATCAATCTGCATCGTGGGCCAATAGTACCCCACCCTAAGAAACCTTCGGGCCATGGCAAGACCATTGGAGTGTCCCCCACAGACGCCCTCATGAATGTCAACTAACGCTTGGTTAGATTCTTCCTTTTCTAAGCATCTAAGAAGTGTTCCATCTAGACCCCTCCTATACAAATCACCAGTGATAAGGGAATGGCAAGAGGTGTTTCGGGTAAGGTTTCTACATTCAGATCGGTTAAAGGTTTTAGGTATAATGCCATCACGAAGATATGAATAAATGACACCATAACGGGATGACTCATGATCAACAAGGGTACAAATAACATGGCTTTCTTGGGAGTCAAAGATAGGATGATATAGCTCTTCCACCAAGAATTAAAATCCTGATTCATGTTGATCTAGGTGAAGGAGTGAAACAAGTGTAGCCATAGCATCAACTGCTTTGTTTTCTGCACTAGGGATTTGCTGAAATGTGACAAATGTGATATATCTTTTCAAGGAATCAACCATTTTCTTATAAGGGACCATTTTCTCATGTTTCGTCTGATATTCATCATTAACTTGGTTGATTATCAGCTGTGAATCCCCATAGATGTGTAACTCTGTGATTCTCCATTCTATGGCTATCTTAAGTCCATTTTTTAAAGCTTCATACTCAGCAATATTTTTTGTACATGGGAACAATAATTTATAAGACTTAGGAATTGTGTACCCATGAGGAGAAACAAACAAAACACCAGCTCCTGAACCATTTTGCATAAAAGATCCATCAAAGAACATCTTCTATGTTCTTTCAATCATGTACATGAGATGTTCATCTAGAAAGTCAACTTGAATAGGTGCATTATCTTGTAATGGGAAATCGGCCAATTGATCTGCTATGGCTTGTCCTTTGATTGCTTTACACTCAATGTACTCTATGTCAAACTTTGAAAGTATCATCATCCATTTAGCAAGTTTACCTGTGAGGACAGCCTTACTTAGCAAGTATTTGAGTGGATCTATTTTTTCTATGAGGTGTATGGTGTGCGCAAGCATGTAATGTCACAAATTTTGGGAAGCAAACACAACAGCAAGGAAAGCTTTCTCAATGTTGTCGTAATTAACCTCGTATGAAACAAGAGTACGGCTAATGTAGTATATTTCTCTTTCTTTCCCATTTTCATCAAGTTGAGCTAGTAATGCCCCCAAGGAAGATTTTGTTGCTGAAATGTATAAAATAAGTGGTTTCCCTAGGATAGGAGGAATTAAAATAGGAGGATTTTCCAAGTACCTCTTGATTTGATCTATGCTCTTTTGACAATCTTCATTCCAAACACATTTGACTTCTTTATGTAAGTTCTTATTGAAGGGTCGAGCTCTATCTGTCAGTTGTGAAATAAATCTCCTTATAGATTAAAGATGTCCTTGCAGACTCCTCATTTGACTAATGTTTTTGGGAGGTGGAATATCTATGATTGCTTAAACTTTTTTAGGGTCCACCTCTATTCCTTTTGCTAAAATGATGAATCCAAGTAGTTTTCCAGAGGTGACTCCAAATGCACACTTTTTAGGATTTAACCTTACTTGAAATTATTCCATGTGATCTAGAATTACTTCCAAATCATCTAAGTGTGTGTCTCTTTGTTTAGATTTGGCCGAGGTGTCATCCACATAATCTTCCATGTTTTTATGCATCATGTCATGAAAAATTGTTTTCATAGCTCATTGATAGGTGGCTCCTGCATTTTTTAATCCAAAAGGCATAATGTTCCAACAATAGGTACCCCATGCACAAGTGAATGTAGTCTTTTCTTGATCTTCAAGAGCTATCTTAATCTGATTGTACCTGGAAAAACCATCCATTAAAGAATAAATCTCATAACCCGGAGTCACATCCACTATCATGTCTATATTGGGGAGTGGAAAGTCATCCTTTGGGCATGCTCTATTGAGATCTCTAAAATCTGTGCAAACTCAAATGGATTTGTCATGTTTGGAAACTGGTACAATGTTTGATATCCATTCAACATAAGCAATAGCTCTTATAAATTTTGCACCAAGGAGTTTTTCTATTTTAGCTTTGACTAGAAGAGCTATGTGAGGATGCATCTTCCTCAATTTTTGTTTAACTGGTTTGACATTTGGAGCTATAGATAAGTGATGCATAATAAGATTAATGTCCAACCCTAGCATATCTAAATAAGTTCATGCAAAATTGATCTTCTTTCTCTGTAACAACTTAGTGTAAGCTTATTTTTCTGTTGATGACAAGGATTCAACCAAGTGTACTATTTATGGAGCCTCATCTATACCCAAATTAACTGCTTGTGTTGGTTCAATAAGCACTGAAGATCGATCTTTAAAATAGCTGGGGAGATGATCAAGTACCTCATCCTTAGGCGCCTTGGAAAGGTTTTCACCTTTGGATAAATCATTTCTTTTTACTTTTTTGGTTCTGACACTGCCACATAGTGGTTTTCACCATTAGAACACCTATTCTTTTTATTTTCTTTTCTTTTTATCTTTTGACTCAGGTACTTGATGTCTGGCTCTGTCATACTGGTAGCCGGTTCACTGGTGGAAGAGACTACAGGTTCAATGGCATTTAGGTAACAAGCTATCTCATAATAATTTTGGAATGTTAAAAGCTTAGGTTCATGATAGCATTGGGACCAGTCAATAAGGTCAAGATGAACAAGGGGTAAATCAATGGCTGATTCAAGGTTATAAATATGAATGATATTATCGCTAGTGACTAAAGAGTCAGAGTCTGTCAAGTATCCCTCTAAGCTACCCAAATCAGGATTCGTCCTAACAAGCAAAGAATTGTCCATGAAGGTAACATGTGGGTTCAAAACCTCTAATCCTATACGTGACTCATTGGCTACCTCAGGTTGAGAACTAAAAGTGTGAATAACATCAATATCTCTATCAACTATAGAGGGATCTGAAAAAGAGTCCCACTCATACTCATTTGAACTCGTATCTGAACTGCAGCTAGGATGCTTACACCATGAAGGTTTGGGACATCGTGATGTAGAAGGTCTAGTTTCATCAAAAGTAGCACTGTCTCTTTCCATTAAATGAACAAGATTCTTTCATTGATGCTCTCTATTAGGATCTTCTATATATGATTCTTGTTCAAAAATTTTAGCTGACTCATGAGTGACTAGAATATCTAAATCTCTCCAAAGGAGATTAGTGGAAGGGACCCAATCTTCAGACATATCTCGTTGATTTGTCAAATTAGGTACATACTATGGTTCATCATCACTATCCAATTTTTCAAAGAGAGGATTGGCACGCTTGTTGTAATTTTCAAATCTTAGGCCAACTAGTTTCTTAGACTTGCGTCCAAATTTAGCATGTTCAAGAGGTTCGGACCTAGCATCCAAATTGTGGTTAAGAGGGCCATACCTAGGATATCCCATCTGTCGAACAAAAGTATATCCTCTTCAATAAGTCTTAGGAGAGGGAGAGAAGTTCTCATTGTGCTTATACTTTTCTTCTCTATAGATCCAGTCTCCAACAAATGTTTCCTCTTTCTCATTTTGAATAGGCACTGATGATTTTATAAATTTTCCAAACAAGGTCATAGCTGAAGAGGAAGGTTTCATTTCTTTGGAAGGTTTTCCATAAGACCGAGGTGAGACTGGTAATTTTGTGAGGGATTTGAGTTGATATCCTCCCATACCAAGGTCTATAGACTTAAGCTTGTCTTTACGTTCAGCCAGTGTTGCATCAAAATCCTCTGCTTCTCTATTGAGGGGAATGTGAGCCCCTGCTAAAATTGAATTAATAGATAAAGTGTTATCCCCAGGTATAAAAATCTCTATTCCATTGTCGGGGAACTTAACACATTGATGGTAGGTAGACGACACTGCTTGCATATCATGAATCCATGGTCTACCAAGCAAGATATTATAAGCAAGGGGTCTAGCATCAACTATTTGAAATATAATATCCTTTTCAATAGCGCCAATCCTAACAGGAAGGACGGCCAACCCCTTGGAACTTCTTTTTGCCTCATCATAGGCTTTGATAGTAATCCTTTTTCTGGTATTAATGACTTTCTCAGAATACCCAATTCTTTCAAAAGACTAAAAGAACAAATATTAAGCCTAGCACCCCCATCTATCAATATGCGCTTGCCATGAGTTCTATGGATCATGACCTCAATTTGAAGGGCAAGATTGTGCGGATGGCTCAAAGCTTTATCATCATCTTCTAAAAATGAAAGGAAATGAGGGGTAGCAATGTGATTAACCATATTCTAAAATTGATCAATATCTAAGTTGTTGGGGACATTTGCCATGCGCAAAGCATCCTCAAGGATTTGTTTATGTCTTGGAGACAACTCTAAAATCTCAAAGATCAAAATATGAGTGGTGGTTCTTTGTAACTGATCAACAAGATTGTAGTTCGATTTAGGATTAACAGCTGGTTTCAAGGTGACAGACTTGGATGCCACTTTCTTAGGTTTAGTTGACTGGCTTGAATTGGATCCTCTAATGACAACAGAACCTTGACTTTGGGTAATAGCATTAAGGGCCTGGGATGACCTTCTAGAGTTGAGAGCCCTTAGCACCATAACAGGTTCTTTATCAAAAATAGGAGAGTCTTCATCTAGATCATAACCATAAGGATCTCTTCCACTCATCTTGTTAACATTTTCTCCAACAACTTCAAGCATATTGATAACATTTTTTGCATCTGTGTATGTATAATTAATCTTAGCTTTTCCATTCTTAACTTTAGAGGTTTCCCCCTTTTCATATTTGGGAAAAGGTTCCTTGAATGCCTTATGATCGGCATTGGTATTCAATCCATCTACGGTAATTTTATTACTCTCAATGAGATCTTAAACGATATGCTTGAGTCTCCCGCAATGTTCAAAATCATGTCCAATACCATTATGAAATATGCAAAAGGATTTTTCCTGCCAACACCATGGTTTAACTTTAGGTATGTGAAAAGTATCTAGAGGATGTATCAGATTGCTATCAACAAGTTTCTTAAAAATTTCTCCATATGTTTCACCAAGTTTTGCAAATTGACGTCTTTCGCCCTTAGGCTTACCTTGGTATTTTGGCTTACTATCTTGTTGAGTGGATGTATTGAGCTTTGTAGCTTGAACATTACTAGATAAGTGTAGCACATGTTGATCGTTAGATTGGGAGGAATCCACAACTCCATCATTAACCACTTGTTTGTTCCTATTCCAATATTGGTTCTTCCCTTTATCTTTGTTAGAGTTGTTGTTGTTTTGACCATTGTTGTTGTTATTTCCATGTTTAGTCAAAATTCCTTGTTCTCTTAAAACATCCTCGATTATACATGCAGTCTCAACCATGGTGTCAAATGGATCAAAAACCATTTTCTTAACTTCATACCGCATTTTGGGGACCAAATTACTAACAAGAATGTCAATCTTTTCATTATCAGGAATATTTCTAGAATAGCAAGAGAATTTTAATCTCCACCTTTGCAAGAAAGTAACAAAGGATTCTCCTTGGTTCTACTTTAAGCTACATAAGTCCAACAAAGTGATAGATCTTGAAACATTGTATGCAAAGTGTTGAAAAAATCTGTGAACAAGCTCTTTGAACATCTTAACAGGAGGAGTTATCTTAGTAAACCATTCCATATCTTGAACCTTAAGAATTCATGGGAATAATCTCATAAGGTATGAATCATCTTGATGAAACTCAAAAGTTGTGGTGTAAAACTGACGCACATGATTATGTGGATCTCCACTCCCATCGTATCTGTCATATTGAGGAATTTCAACCTTCCTAGGGAATTCTTTCATGTCAACACTCTTATCAAAAGGATAAGGACAAATCAAGTCCAATGAGAAAGAATTCTTAGGTGCAGATATCTTGTTTATTTGTCTTTTTAATTCATCTATCTGCTCCTCTTGAGACGGGTCATGCCTCTTAATCTTCCTATCCACATCAAATTTGTAAGGGACCCTAGCACCTTTGTTGATTAGATTCTCTAAGAAATTATCCTGGTTTTTCTCCACATACCTCTCCACACACTATTGGAAAGATGGTTCTTGTTGCATTTTCATGAAATCTTGGGAGGTACGATCAAATCTTGTGCTACTACCACCATATTGTGAACCATAATGAGCACATTGTAAAGATGGTCTTGAGTTCCTGGGAGGGTTTTGTCTCCTATAATGACCATGTCTTGAAACTCTTCTTCCTCTAGGTCTAGGAGATCATGATGGTGATCTTGAATGTCTCCTACTTCATGGAGTCCTAGGAGGAGTGGATGGAGGAGAACTATTTCCACCACTAACATGCATATTGTTGAATGGATCATTGAGTTGTCTAGCCAAGAATCTATCTCTCTCCTCTTGAAAGGCTTTTCTTTCCATTTCCATCAAAGTTTGTTTCTCCATCTCGAGGCATCTAATTTGTTCTTCCTTATGAGCTTGTTCATCTTGGAATGCTTTCTTTTCATGCTCAATCCTCTTGAGTCTCACCCATGTGATTGGTAGATGTTTGAAGAGGTGAACTAGGTCTTGAATTTTGAAACAAATTGTTGGTATAAGTTGTATTGACATGAGTATCATAAATTTCATCTCCTTGTTTCTCATGTTGTGATAACTCATCATCATAAGCATGTCTCTTACCTCTCTCTCTCTCAGCCCTTTGGTGTGCATCTAGATATCTTGTTGAAATAAGGGGTGAGGTCGGTCTACTATTATGAGGGGAACCACTAAATGAAATAGCATGTCCACTCTTCGCAAACATATCCTCATAATGTTTATCTCTGGCTTCCCTCTCTCTCTGAGTCATTATGTGACTCATATCCATAGAAGAATGAGAAGATGCTAAGGGGATACCCAACTCACTAAGATGACTCTTGGAATCAAAACACACCTCCGAAGTATTCCTAGGCGATTGATCAAATATGGGTTCTTTTCCCTTATGTCTTTGGCTAGTTTGAACTAAGGGTAATTGGTTAAAAACCACTTGAGGTCATTTTCCTTGATTTACTTGATATCTTGTTGTAACTAGCATGAAAGAAAAGGCACCATCTGATAGGATTACCCTAAGAAGTGTTGGTACCAAACTAGGATAGAAAAGGCACTAACTTGTCCAAAAAGAGGTGATAAGATAGAAAAATTGCAAAGAGGCATAAGCCAACACTACCACAGAGGTGCCCAATAAATTCAGGTGAACACCCTAGCATATTATGGATCAAGAGGATGGTCTTACCCAAATTAATTTGAGATTGAAATTGAAATTGTATGAAAGTGATTGGACAAGAGACTACCAAAACTCTCCAAGTGTAATATCAAAGAATCTAAAAGTTTATCTTTTCAACAAGGATAGTTTATAGCTCACCAAGCGCCAAGCAAGGTCACTTGTGAAATCAAAGATTGCTAATCAAGAGATCAAAACGCAGGAATCCAAAGCTAAACAAGCTTCTAACAGCGAGGCAAGTAATCCAATATGACCTGGATCAACCCAGAGAATTGGAAATGACAGGACAGCAAGCTAAATGGGCTCAAAAATGATAGCAAACAGTTCACTAACATGCAGTTTCACGCGACAGAATGCTCTCTCACGCAAGGATTTGTAGGATCGTGCGACAGAATGCACAGAGCAGCGCGAGAAAACTCAGAATGGTGAAACAAGAAATAGCAAACTGACAGCAAGATTCGTATGAGGATACTCACATAGCCCCGCGAGAAAATGCAGCAAATGGCACGAAGAAATAGTTTTCTCACGCGAGGAAAGGACACAGAAATTAGTTTTTGTGTGATTTAAATAACCATCTAGGTACATTAACAGATTTTATCATGAATCAGGCACGCAATATAGCAATCAGGGAGTTCAAGCAATCAATTGTCTTTAAATAATGAGCAAGGGACAAAGCAACCTTGCACATGAACATAGATAGTGTCATAGTATTTCTACTCCATAAGAATGCTACTTGTGTATGTTCTCAAATGTTTTTCAATCATGCAAATAGTCCTGGAAAAGAAAATTTTGGTTGCACTATGGTTCTTAGTAATGGCTTGACTCTGCAACTTTTGCAATCTCAAGTGGGTGAATTCCAATCTCGGCGCACCGAGGTTTTGACACAGTCTAAGAATTTAATCAATCAGGAGCTGTTGAGGAGATCTGACAACCCACAAGAAACTACACCCATGGAGATTTCTTCCACAAGGACATTTATATAGCGGTTGTTGCTACCATGGAAAAAATGGCTATTACCGCTTGAGGTTTCATCCACATGGTTTACCCAATAAAGGGAATGTCCACTACGGTTAACCCTCTCTAACAAGGAAGACTCACAATATGGACCACATGGGGACTTGGTTTGGATTCAAGGGTTCCAAGTTTTTGATTTTCCCAAAAAGGAAAAGAGCATAATCCTCTAGCCTCTTCACCTCACCAAAACATAGCAAACATGATTCATTGACTCACTAATTTGAAATTACCTCATTCAAGATTCACACAACAATAAATGACACCAATATCCCCAAAGAGAGGAAGTATTGTCAAAAGTTGAAGCCCAAACCAAGTTCACCAATGAGATAAAAAAAAAATCCTTCCCTACCTACAAGGGGATCTATCTTCAAGAAGAGCTTCGCATGTAAGACAAGCAAATGAAGCCCACTCTCTCAAGATCGCCACAAATAGTTTTCATAGGGCCTAATTACTATGTGAAACATATATGCAAGAAAGAAAATCTAGGTCCATTTTTAGAGCACCAATTGGAAATGTGATCTATGAAAGCAAGAAACACTCAAGCTAAACACATGAGATGTTCATTTTATTTCCAAAATCTAAATGTTATAGAGAGCAACAAAATACCTGAAATCCAATGCAACGTGAATCATTTTGTTGTTTATCCAAGCAAGCCCAAATCAGCAACAACAAATCACAAACCACCAGAAATAGTAAACATTAGTGGTTAGCAAGAAAAACTGAGATATATCAATATAGTAATGAAAAACAGCTCTCTGGTATGTAATCTCGCATGAGGAAACACACAGTGCCGCGTGAGAAAGTAAACAGTGCCATGCGAGGAAATA
This sequence comes from Thuja plicata, assembly GCA_018584345.1. NCBI lineage: Eukaryota > Viridiplantae > Streptophyta > Pinopsida > Cupressales > Cupressaceae > Thuja > Thuja plicata. The sequence goes on from MU227311.1 coordinate 661,784, forward strand.
GAAATTGTGCGCGAAGAAATGTGTAACCGCGCAACAAAGTACACAGGAAGTAAAAAGAAATACAGAAACAACAAACTAGTTAGATCATGGCCTGATGCTGAATCTCATGCGAGGAAGTACACACAACCACATGAGAAAGTACACAGAGTCGCACAAGAAAATACCAGATCCAGCACAATCTCGCGTGGGAACCTACAAAATGTCACGTGAGATTTCCCTAAAGACAAAAATAGCAAGTATGGAAAAGACAAAAATTTCAGAAATCTGAAAATAAATTACAAAAAATAGCTATGTGACAGAAAACAAATCTTTTGCCCCACGGTGGGCACCAAAAATGTGTGCTAAAATGTTGACACACTTCTATGAGTCATTCCATCCAAGGTTGCTCAAGAATGAGGCCTCAAATATCGACTCATAGCTCTCTAGTCATGGAGTGCAAAGGTGTGTGATGGAGGCCCTCAGATTGACCTAGTTGTGCTCATGCAAGTACACCATGAAATGAGAGATTCAATGCATGAAAATGAGATCTACTCTATATGATTGCAATGCATGAAAAGAAATTAATCTAAATGATAACAATGCAAGATTAATCTATGAAAGGAAATATGCAAGCTAATCTAATATGAATCTAATCTACATGAATAGTCATGGATGCAAGAAGAAGAAGACAAGAAGAGAGAAGTTGCAATATCCAAGCTTGAGTGCTCAAATCCTCTTCCAAAATTGCTCTCCAAACCTGCAACATAACAATACTATGAAAAAGATGATATGAATGAGAAGGAGAGATCTCCTTTTAAAGGAAAGTGAACGGTTGAGATTAAGAGGCAAAAATCAAAGGCTATAATTAAGAGGCAAAAAGCCCACCACTTAGGAAGATGTGAAGAAAAAGAGATTTTATTTAATTTTTATTTAATTTATTTTCTTTTTCATCAAATAAAGTGTTTTAATTGGGGATTTTTATTTATTTAATTAAAAGAGGGATTTTCTTTATAATTAAATAAATTGGAAGAACTTTATTTAATTAAATGGGGGGAATTGAATTTAATGAAATAAGAGGAATTTTATTTAATTAAAAGGGAGAAATTTAATTTAATTAAATAAGATAAATTTTATTCAATTACAAGGGAGATTAAATCTTTTAATTAAATAAGATAATTTTTATTTAATAAAAAGGAAATTAAATCTTTTAATTAGACAAAAATGGTCAAACCTTAGGAAATATTAAAATAATTGAATTAATTACAATTTGATCAAGGAAATTGATTTGAAATGAAAATATTGCAAAACATTGATTCAAGAAATTTGATAAATTGATAAAATGATAAATGGGGCCCATAGTCTAGGCGACCATTTTAGGGTGCATACACCGATGAGCTAAAGTATAGTGTTGCCCAACAAAGCAAAACCATAATGATACCCGACAAGCAAAGTTAGAAGGTTGCCCGACGAGTAAAATTCCAATGATGCTCGATAGATGGAGATCATGAAGATAACTAGAGTCTCACCGACAGAACTGTCAGTTGTCACCGACAACTAACTACAGAGGTGACCGACGGAACAGAGAGTTCAGAAAATGACAAAATATCTAGCTGGCAAGAGCTAAAGATAGAATTAACTGGTTGTTTTCTTTGTTTTATTCGACCAGAGTTAAGTGATTGATTTAAAGATGATTTATACATTTGGCAAGAAGATAATTACGAGACAAATCAGTAGTTATGCTTTAAATCTAATTGGCTGGATTGTTTTTCACGCCAAGAATCAAGAATCAAGAAACAGTGAATATCATGTCTATATAAGAGACAAGCTTAATTCATTTACGAATGGGATTAAGGGGAGTGAATAAAAAGAGGATGTTGAAGAGAAACTGATGAAGAAAAACTTCATACAGTCCTGATCAATCAAGCTGAAGTAGAGCTAAGGAATTTTGCAGACACCAGCGAACAACGAAGCATAGCATCACAAAGCAAAAAGTGTGGAGAACAAAGAATCAAATTGATACATTGATCAGAGAGGTAATGTACTTAAATAGATCTGAAAATCTACAATTCAAAGTTGCATTAGAAATAGGTCATAGTGTTTCAGTTTAACCATTGAAGCATCAAGTCTCTTAATAGAGC
>MU227311.1:664147-680708 GCA_018584345.1 Thuja plicata
AAAAATTCATGTGTTATGTGTGTATGATTCATTTCTTTATTGTTTTGTATCTGACATAGTTAACACTAGATTGATCAGTATACTCTTCTTATTTACTGAGTTTCGGTAAATAGTTATACTGCTTATCAGTAATCAAGAAAGAATAAGGATTGACAGAGAACATCGATAGACAAATAATCAATATTAGTATTTCATGGCATGCATCTTGTAGGGAATTAATAATCTGAGGTTTATTGATTGGTGGTTAAGTTTGAAGGATAAATTTTTGAGGCCACTGATTCAGCCCCCCCCCCCCCCCCCCCCTCTCAGTTATTACTAACAGTAATAAGTAATGTCTCCATTTTCTTAAAGACTGAACCATAGCATATAACTCTAAATCATAAGTAGAATACTTTTTCATTACCTCATTAAGTTTCTCACTAAATAATGCCACAGGTTTACCCTCTTGGATCAAGACACCACCAATAGCTCTCTTATTTGCATCACACTCTATTGTGAAAATATTATGGAAATCAGGAAGGACTAGTATAGGTTTTTGTGAAACCCTTGTTTTCAAATACTCAAAAGACTTATGTGCATCATCATTCCAAACAAAGTGACATTTCCTACCTCCCTTTATGGTATCAATCATTGGTGCACTAATCCCATTGAAATTATTAATGAATTTTCTTTAAAAGCTAGCTAGTCCATGAAAACTCGTTACCTCGTTGGTTGATTTAGGAGTTGGCCAATTCAAAATGGCTTCAACTTTAGAGGGATTCATCTTTAAGTTTCCCTTTGAGATGAAAAATAAAAGGAACACAAGTTCTTCTTGCAAGAACACACACTTCTCCAAGTTGATCCTCAACTTTTCTTCATGCAACCTTTTCAACACCATATCTAAATGCATTAGGTGATCATGTTCATTCTTACTGAAAATCAAAATATAATCTAGATATACAATAATAAAGTGATTAATGAAAGGTTTAAGAACCTCATTAATGAGTTTCATGAATGTACTTGGTGCATTGGAAAGACCAAAAGGCATGACAACCCATTCAAGCAAACCCTCATTGGTCTTGAAAGTTGGCTTCCACTCCTCTCCCTCTCTTATTCTGAACTAGTGGTAACAACTCTTCAAGTCAATTTTAGAATAGTACCTTGCACCTCCCAAATAGTCCATTATTTCTTTCATTCTTGGCATTGGGAATCTATATCTTATAGTAATCCTATTGATGGCTCTTGAATCCATGCACAACCTCCATGTACCTTCTTTCTTAGGAGCTAGGACTGTTGGAACATCACAGGGACTAATACTCTTCCTAATGAAACCTTTTTCCAACAATTCTTGAATCTTTCTAGACACTTCTACATTATGTTTGGGGGTTAACTTATAGGAAGCCTTATTAGGTAGTGTGGATCCAGTGATTAGGTCTTTACAGTGACTGATCTCCCTCTTTGGTGGCAAATATTTTGTACTACTGTCTGCAACTATGCCCTTATAAATATTCAGTAATTCTTGTACCTCCCTAGGATCAACATCTCTCCTTGGTTCTCCATTCTTTGGTTTATTTTGGGACTCCATTTTAGGTTTGAAAATTATGTAAAAACATGTTGTTTTCTCCTCTTTAATAACTTTCATGAACTCCTTTTCACCTACCAACATCACACTATTAGTCACAGTTCTATTATTTCTATCCTCTAGTAAAGGTGTCATTGTGAAACTTACACCATTCTTGACTAGGGTGTATACATTGTTCTTTCCATATTTTTAGAATTACTATCATATTTCCAAGGTCTCCCTAATAGGAGATGATAAGCATCTATGGCTACAACTTCACATAAAACTTTATCCTTATACTCCCCAATCTGAAAATATACCCAACACTGTTCATCAACAAAGGTTTGTTGATCCTTAACCAAGATACTTTATATGGATTAGGAAATGGTATTATTTTCAACCCAAGATTTTCTATCATTTCTATAGAAGATAAATTCTTAGCTGAACCATAATCAACAATAGCTTTACACACCTTGCCACTTACCTTACAAGAGCTCTTGAAAACAAATTTTCTTTGAGGTGGCTCATTATTGATGGGCATCTTCAAGAATGTTCTATTGAACATGATGCATTCTCCTTGTTCAAGTGATGCAGGCCTTGAAGTTGTGGAGTGATAAGAGGACACACTCTAATTTTCATCTTCTTGTGTCAACTGCACCCTTCTATCTCTTCCTTGTATGTTTGTACTAATCTTTTCAGGGCACCCAAAAGATTGATGCCCAATCTAATTACAAGTGAAGCATTTACCAATGAAAACACTAGGTCATCTTCCACCAAATCTTCCTCTACTATTTGATCTCCTACCTATAAAATTACCTTTGTTATTTGACTCTCCCTCTAATTCTTGACTACTAGATTTGCCTTGGTTTCTTGGATATGAACCTCTGCCATTTAATTTTCCTCTACCTCTATTTTTTCTCCTTTCCTCTTCTGTTTTTCCTCAATTTTAAGTTCCATCTAAAAACATTTGTGCACTGATTCTAGATTAAACAAGCTCATTTCATCTTGTATGTTGAACTTCAATCCATTAAGGTACCTTGCAAGCTTCTATTTTTCAATCTCAGGGACTTTGGCCTTTAGTGTCATCTTATGAAATTCTTTAATTGAACTACTTACGTCAAGGTCCTTCTGTCTGAGATTTTGCAAATTTTTGTGGAGTGTAACTTAATAGTCTTCTGGTTCAAATTTTTTCTGATAATATTCTCCTCCATGATGAGATAGGATTCTTTACTTCTTCAACTCTTTCATTTTGTAGTAAATTCCACCAACTCAAAGATGGACCTTTCATCTTGGACTTAGCAATCTTAACTTTCTAATTTTCAGGGGCATCATCACATTCAAAGTAATTTTTGAAAGATTCTATCCAATCCATGCATTCTTCAGGGTTCATCTTCCCAAGAAACATGGGTTTATCTTCTTTCTGGTCTTTTCTCCCAACTCTCTCAAGAGCTTCTAGAAATTGTAATTGTTTTGCAGGTATGCCTTTCCTTTCATCCTGTTTCATATCCTCCTCCTCCTCCTCCACCTCCTCCTCCTCCTCCTTCTTCTTCTTCTTCTTCTTCTTCTTCTTCTAAGACCTTTCATCTTGGACTTAGCAATCTTAACTTTCTGATTTTCAGGGACATCATCACATTCAAAGTAATTTTTGAAAGCTTCTATCCAATCCATGCATTCTTTAGGGTTCATCTTCCCAAGAAACATGGGTTTATCTTCTTTCTAGTCTTTTCTCCCAACACTCTCAAGATCTTCTAGAAATTGTACTTGTTTTGGAGGTATGCCTTTCCTTTCATCCTATTTCATATCCTTCTTCTTCTTCTTCTTCTTTTTCTTCTTCTTCTTCTCCTCATTCTTCTTCTTCTTATTATTATTATTATTATTATTATTCTTCTTCTTCTTCGAGGATCTTCAAATTTTTTATTTCTTCTTCCATCCTTTTGTTCTTGGCTACTTGTTCTCTAACAATATTAGCCAACTCAACATTGATTATTCTTGAGGGAACTTCTTCCCCTAGGGATTCTTCTGTCTTGTTTCCCATATTTGTCTCTCCCAAGGTTCTTTTAGTGGCTCTGATACCACTTGATGCAGAGCAATGTTGTAGGAAGCCACATAGTGAACCCAAGTGCTCAAACTGAGGCAACAAGTTAAAACCAATATTGTCCTAGAAATCCTTGTAGCCTTTTCTAGGTGGTTTTCCAAAGAAAAATTTTAGTTTTGCAAAGGGACTTGGAAAATAAATTACAGAATTAGATACCCTTTGGGAATTTACAACAAACCCAAAATTCACAGAGACCAACTCTACTCCAGTACCTCTGAACACTGCAAGACACACAAACATAATTGGCTAAATTAGGTTTGGTTTGCAAAGCAGGTATCAAGAGATGGGTACACGGAGTTGATAAAATCACCTAGGAGTGTTCAAATAACCCAAAACAACCCAAAAACCAACCTATCAAGTCCCATTAGATGATCCATTCATCTATTCATATATTTGCTTACTTGACTGGTCAAATACATGAGGATATTTGACATAGGGCTTGATCTTAAAAACTACAGACCTAACTTTGAGTTCCTGAGCTTCTGAAGTACTATAGTACATGTCCCTAACTTGCATTTTCCAAGTGTCTATGAGGATCCATTGGAGAAATCCCAAGTTAGGGATCCATCTTATGCACAGACCCAAAATAGGAGGGTTTCTAGACTGCGCTTACAAAAACACTTCTAACTTCTACAAATCAATACTAAATTGAATAAAACAAATTGCAAAAGAAAGTAAGCTCAAACACCATAGAAATATGTTACTGTTTTTTCTTAGTGCATCCGCACAATGTTTTACATACTCAGAATTCTCAGAAAATTGTTCATATTCCTTCAAAACTTATCAAGTCGTACATATATGTTACATATCTATCTTCTCTCTCTTGATCTCCTCTCCAAGGGAGAATTTTTATAGCGTCATACCATCGATTCAACTGCCCCACTGTGATTTTTAACTGATGGAATACCAAATGACACTATGTCGGGTTACTTGGCAATATGTTGACAACCTGATGCTCGACAACAAGTAACTTTGCTCGACAACAATGTAGCTTTGCTCGGCAACTATGCAACTTGCTCGACAACTATGAAAATTTGATATTTTTTAGGAAATTTTTCAAAGGACAAAACAAACTAACTCCAAACTCTTAGGGGAGAATCTAAACATGACATAACCTTGGACTAAGGTTCAAAAACATCAAAATGACAAGATCTCTAGTGTTAATGGCTTAACGAGACCTTAAGGTTTATAGAGTACCTTAAGACCCTTAACCTTACAAATTAAACCGAGATCTTACAATAGGATGATCCAAGGAATCAATCCTTTAAATTATTACAAAAAAATTTAACCTAGAACTAAAAATGCAGAGAAAACTATCCTATCACAGAATTAGTCGAGGGTGCTCGACACCAATTTTTATAAGGGCTAACTGTCGGTTTTCTCACTATTGTTTGGCTCAATGCCGGTTGGGCTCACTACCCATAAAAGAAAGGATAACTTTCGATACAATTAGGCTCATTGCCAATACAAATAGGCTCATTGAAAATAAAAGATCACTGCCAGAATATAAATAATAAAAGTAGAATCCACCATTGAAGTCACTATCATCGATGCTCTGCAATACATAAATAATATAATAGTATGATATTGATTGCATCAACTTGCATACACCTCAACCCATAGATCTTTCCTTGTCAGATTCACATTCACTTTGCATAATCAAGCATCGCATCAATCAACTAAGATTATTACTCTTCTTATATTGTTTGAAGCCAACAAACAAGTCGACTTAAGCCAATTTGAGATAGGTCACACTAAGACATTCCTGCAGTGGTAAAGAGTGAAACATGGACCATATCTCACAATACAACAATATTTTCACATATCACCATGCTACACAATCTTTGAGTTCTTTGGTACCAATGGATAGGATCTATACATTACAATGCATTGACTAAAGCACAACGAACACGTCCAAGATAGGACCGACCCAAAACAAGCATTCCACCATATGTTGCACACTAAAAGGAACCATCACTAACACAAAATAGGATAAACATTTAAAGCACATCTTTCAGTGAACACTTCTACCAATACACCAAAGATATCGATACACACATCAACCGACACAACAAAACAACCAAATCATAAATGAACCACAATTATGCATCGGATATGTTGACATCAATGAAAATCATTCATGACAACATGAATAGCATGAAATTCACATTCTGACAGATGAAGCTTGAAAAAGGATGAAGTTTTCTTGGTGAAGGTTTGGATGTGTATCAAAAGTAAGAACGATTCTTCTACATATCATATGAGCATTTAATATCATAGTAATGTTTGAATTTTCCATAATGTATAGCTATTGTTGTAGAGTTTAAGGGTTAACACATTTTTTTTAATGATCTTGTTGGAGAAACTTTTTTGAAGGATAGTTCGATACAAGAAAAGAGAAGCTAACAGAGATGTAATCTCTTTTACCAATGATTGTATGAATAATCTATTTAAGTTCTATCTTTTATTGTAGATGAAAAGCAGAGAAACTAGTGATCTTTATTAAAATAGAGTAACCCTATGTATATACTTGTATTTCATTCAAAATATTTATGTAAATATCCTTATTGTTAGTGAGACATGTATTGTTTACTAGTGATATTTTTCCAAATGATCCCTAAATTGTAATCAGTGAGGTTTGGCTAGTGAGGCTTAATAAGATTCATTTTCATAGCGGTTGTTCACCCTTCTAGGGTTTTTGACTCAAACATTTGTGTCATGAGTTATGCATATATGATTCTTATGTTTCCTAGATTGACATATATTTTGATGTTATTGTTCTAATTATTTTTGGCTAATGTTTTAATTAGTGTCATTGTGTTTAAGTATTTATGTGCTATTTGAATTAAGTTTGATTGACCATTTATTCATCCCACCACCTCTTAGTTTTCTGAGTATTTAATCATGTGGCATCAGATAAATGGGTTCCTTGTAGATTTTTTCTTGGTAAGGAATGCTTGTATTCATGGCACAAGAAGGATCTTGTTCTATAAAATCACCTCTATTTAATGGCACTAACTACACCTTTTGGAAGGTTAGAATTAAAAAAAAAATTTGATCTTCGTAGGTTTTTTTGTATGGATCACAATAGTGAATAGTTATAGTGTTCCTAATACTAGATCCATTGATGCTACTAGAAAAAAGGAATATGAAACAAATACTAGAGAAAATGTGCTATAATTTATGACTTAACTAAAGATGTCTTTGTAAAAGTTATGCATTGTAAGTCCTCACAAGAAGTCTAGGATAAAATGAATAGTATCTATTATGATAATGATAGAGTGAAGCAATCCAAAATACAAAACATGAGAGAAAAGTTTGAATGGCTAAATATGAGTGGCGAAGAGAAGATAGCATATTACTTTCATAGAATTGGTAAAATAGCCAATGAAATTTGTGGCCTAGGAGAAGAGGTATATGGTAAAGATGTATTCAAAAAGGTCTTATGATCACTACCATCTAAGTATGATTCTAAAATATTTTCAATAGAAGAAGAAAAGGATATAAATAAATATGCAATGGATGAATTCCATGGCACTCTCATGAAATATGAGATGAGAACATGTAAAGAAGAATATTCTAGCAGAGAAGCAAACTTTAAGACAATAAAACATTATATATCATTTGTTTAGAGAGAAAGTGTTGCAAACTATAGCTTAAGAACACTAGTGCAATCAAAATCTCTTATGCAGGAGCATCCTGGGTGTAAGAGCAATCTTGCATCACCCAAAAAAATATTTTCTGGTTTCTTTTCAATAAGGGTTATTTTGTGTAGAGTTACTATTTATGGAAAGTTACTATTTTTAGTAAGTTTTCTGTTTGAGCTCAGAATGTTCCATTTTTCTTCCCTGAAGATTCACTTTGATTGTATCAATCTACCAGTAAAGTTTCATTTCCAGATAAAGTCTAGTTTTGTAGATATTGGATATTTTTGGTATTGGTAGCAGGGTACAGAAACTTCAAACTCAATTTTGAAGGCTTTAGAGGCTCCAAATGGGATCAAAACTTTGGGTGATTGTGCAAGCCCAAATCTAATGTTGTAGAGCACTTCGTGGAATTTCTAAAATGGGGTTGCGACAGCCCATCAGGTCAATGGTTGATGAGTTGTGGTCTCCGGAAGTTGCGCTACCTGAACTTGAAAATGTTAAAGTTTCTTCAAAATTTCTTTTTGGGTTTCAAAGTTGTTTGGGCCTACTCTTATGTAATAAAAATGAATAATAATATCTTAGCTATTGTTGGACTCAAACTTTAGGGTTTAATTTCTAGAGTCTTCTTGGGCGATTAAAATTGTCTATATATTGAAGGCTCGTAGCGTTGTCTAGGGCAGTTCTGGGTTATGCAACTGGTGGCTCTGGCTTGTAGATTATTGTTATAAAATTCCCATGTGGATGTGCATGTTATATTTCAGAATATTGTAATTTCATTTCATGGTGGATAATAGAAAGCCCATTTCCTGTCTTTACAAATCTTGTTATTCTTGATTTTGTTGTGTGTTTGTGTTAATAAGAGGAGCACCCTTCATCAATTGGTATCAGAGTAGGAGTTCCTGAGTGTGTATATAGATCACTGACTATGAGGAAGTTTGCACTAGGATTGTGGTTGTGCATCTGTGTGATAAGAGCCGAAAATGCCTCCACGAAGGAACCATGGTAGAAGAGCTGAAGGTGTGACAGAAGAGGGCTTTAGAGTCCTCCAAAGGCAAGTGAAAGCGTTTCAAGAGGAGCTGCATAGAGGACTGAATATTGTGGTTAGAGATGAAAGTGATGAGGAATCTGAAGAAGAAGGAAAAGGTGACCAGGAATCACCAAAAGTGCCTAGAGATCCTGAACATGATAGGCTTTTGAGAGCCATTTTCAAGATCGGAAAGAGACCTAAGATTGAAGTTCCCACATTTTTGGGAAATCTTAACCCAGAGGAGCTGATTAATTGGATCAATGATATAGAATAATATTTTGAGAATGAAGATGTCGAAGACCCAGATCGGGTCAAATTTGTGAAGGCCAAACTAAAGGGCCATGCAAAAACTTGGTGGCAGGAGATTCAGTTGGAGAGGAATAGAAGAGGAAAGGAGAAAATAACAAGATAGGACCAAAGGGTGGAGAAGTTGAAGAGACGGTTCATTCCCGATGATTATGAGATAGATCTACTAAGAAAAATGCAAGGTTTGAAGCAAGCAAGAAAATCTATGCAGGAGTATACCGAAGAGTTCTACCGAGTCCTCATTAGAATAGGTCATGCAGAACCTGAGAAGGAAAAAGTTGCCCATTATCATTATGGATTGCGGCCAAGTATTCAAGATGAATTGAGTCTGGTTAGACTGACCTACATTGAAGAGGCATACCAATTTTCCCTGAGAGTGGAAGAGAAGCTGAACAAGAAGTTTGAAAGCAAGCAAGCTGGAAGAGGTCGTGGTGGAAGATCCAGCGAACGGTCTTATGGAGGCCAAAATGAAGATCAGAAAAGGAATGATGAGTCAAGTAGCAGTCAAAATAAGAGGGGAAATAATTTCAATCATTCCCATGATCAAAATAATAGGGATCAGAGAGGAAGAGGAAGAGGGAAAGGACTAGGAAGAGGCGGTTTTCGTGGGACATGTTTCCATTGCGGAGAAGGACACTAAGCCTATGAATTCCCACAATGTCAAGGAAGGACGGATATGAGGAATGAAGGCCATGCATGAGTTACGCATGCAAATGAAGAAGCTCATTCAGAACACTCAGATGATGTTGAGAGAGGAGAAACCCTAGTTGTCAGGAGGATCTTGATAAATGAAGAGAAGAGCTCAGATCAGAGGAAGAGCCTATTTCACACTAGATGCAAGTACAAGGATAAGTGTTGTGATGTGATTATTGATGGTGGAAGCACTGATAATCTGGTATCAGAAGAAATGGTCACAAAGTTGAAGCTAAAAGGGGAAAAACACTCACATCCATACATAATTACCTGGGTGTGGGATGACCACAAGGTCTTGGTCAATGAGAAGTTCTTAGTGAAGTTCAAGATTGGAAGTTACCGAGATGAGGTACTTGGTGATATCATCCCCATGGATGCATGTCATTTGTTGTTAGGAAGGCCTTGGCAGTTCGACAGGTGTGTCATACATTATGGTCATTCTAATACTTATTCTTTGACAAAGGATGGAGTCTGACACAAGCTGAAGCCGTTGAAGAAAACAAGAGAAAAGGTATGTAGTAATGCCAGAATATGTTTAGTTGATGGAAGAAATTTATTAGAAGGTATGAGACATGAGCATATGTATTTTTCCCTAATTCCAAAAGTGGATAAAGAATAAGTAGAAGATATACCTGGAGAAATTGCAGACTTGTTGGAGGAGTTTCAGGATATTTTTTTTGATGATGTACCTGATGGGTTACCACTAGTGAGAAAGATTAATCATCAGATGGACTTGATCCTAGGGGCCAGTTTTCCAAACAAGGCAGCCCATAGGATGACTCCAACAGAGAGTGAGGAATTGAACAGACAAGGGCATGAGTTATTGCAGAAGGGATTGATCCGAGAGAGCTTGAGTCCATGTGTTGTACTACCAGTATTAGCACCAAATAAAAATGGATAATGGAGGATGAGTATAGATTCTTGAGATATCAATAAGATCACTATCAAGTACAGATTTCCCTTGCCAAGAATGGATGATATTATGGATTGTTTGAGTGGAGCTGAGTATTTCACAAAGATAGATCTAAAGAGTGGATATCACCAAATCAAGATCAAAGAAGGAGATGAATGGAAGACAACCTTCAAGACAAAGGAGGGCTTGTATGAGTGGTTAGTCATGGCTTTTGGGCTAACTATTGCACCGAGCACATTCATGCGGCTCATGAATGAAGTATTAAAAGAATTTATGGGTAAGTTTGTTATTGTGTACCTAGATGATATTTTGATTTTCAGTAAGACATTGGAATAACATATGATGCATATTTGTAAGGTTTTTGAGAGGTTAAGGGAAGAGAAGTTGTTGATTAATATGAAGAAGTGCAGTTTTGTGAAAAAGGAATTAGTGTATTTGGGATTCGTAGTCTCGGTAGAAGGTCTAAAAATGGACCCAGAGAAGGTGTAGGCTATCCTCAAATGGCCTACCCCAAGGAGTGCTACTAAGATAAGATATTTTCATGGTTTGGCTAGTTTTTATAGAAATTTTATTTGTAGTTTCAGTAGTATTTGTGGACCCTTGACTGAAACAATGAGAGGGGATAGGAAAGAGTTTAAGTGGACTATAGGGGCAGTTAAGAGTTTTGAATTGCTGAAAATAAAAGTTATAGAACAACCTGGTTTAGCACTTCCATATTTTAACAAGGTGTTTCAAGTAGACTGTGATGCTAGTGGTAATGTTATTGGATTAGTTTTGAGTCGGGAAGGTAAACCCATTGCCTATTTTAGTGAGAAGTTGAATGATGCCAAGAGAGAATATTTTTTTTATGATCGGGAGTTCTATGCTATAGTTCGGGCATTGAGGAATTGGAGACATGATCTTTTACCAAAGAGTTTATTTTATTTACTGATCATTAAGCTTGGCAATATTTGAATAGTCAAGGAAAGTTGAATCAGAGGCATTTGAAATGGGTTGAGTTTTTGCAGAGTTGCACTTTTGTTCAGAAACATAGGAGTGGGAAGTCTAACAGGGTTGTAGATTCCTTTAGTAGAAGACTTATTTTGCTGACAGAGATGTAGATTGAGGTTGTTGGGTTCAAGGAACTTAAGAGTTTGTATCCTGAAGATCCAGATTTTGGCGAAGCTTGGAAAGCTTGTAGAGAACCTGTTACTTTGGATAGAACCAAATGGTTGGATTTCATAATCTAAGATGAAATTTTGTTTAGAGGTAGTCAGTTATGCATTCCAAAGAGATCCATGAGGGAGAATCTAATCAAAGAAAAGCATAGTGGAGGACTGGCTGGACATTTTGGGTGAGATAAAACCATTTCTCTGGTTAGTAAGAACTATTATTGGCCACAGTTGCAGCAAGTTGTTAAGAAATTTGTACAAGGCTGCAGGGTATGTCAGATGACAAAAGGAGTGAAGCAAAATACAGGGTTGTATCAGCCATTACCTGTACTAGATAAGTCGTGGGAGGATATTAGTATGGACTTTATTCTTTCCCTGCCGAGAACTCACAGAGGGCATGATTCCATCTTTGTAGTGGTGGATAGGTTTTCAGAAATGGCACATTTCATTCCTTGCAAGAAGACTAATGATGATGCTCATGTAGAAAAATTGTTTTTTAGGGAGGTGGTAAGACTACATGGACTACCAAAGAGCATAGTTTCAGATCAGGACACTAAGTTTGTTGGGTACTTTTGGAGAACCTTGTGGAAAAATTTGACGATAGATTTCAAGTTCAGCTTAGCACACCATCCATAGACTGATGGACAGACAGAAGTTGTGAATAGGAGTTTGGGAAACCTGTTGAGATGCTTGGTTGGAGATAAACCAAAGGGATAGGATTTGGTTTTACCATAGGAATAATTTTCATATAATAATTCTTTCAATAGGAGCATTGGTAAATCACCATTCTAGGTAGTATATGGAAGTAGTCCCAGAAATGCATCAGAATTAAGAAAGTTGGACAAAGGAGAGCCAAGTAGCACTGAAGATGAAGAATTTGCATGAGGAGGTGAGGCAACATATTAATAAAATGAATATAGAGTACAAGGCTAAGGAAGACAAGAAAAGGAGGCATAAGGAATTCCAGGTGGGAGATGAATTCATGGTTCATTTGAGAAAGGAGAGATTTCTAGTAGGAACATATAATAAGTTGAAGATGAAGAAGTTTGGACCATGCAAAATACTTAAGAAGCATGATTTAGGAAATTCTTATGAAGTAGAGTTGCCCAGTGAACTCAATATTTCACCAGTGTTTAACATTTTAGATTTGACAGAATATCACGAGGGAGGTGTTGAGGATCAGATCACAGAAGTACAGTGGAATATTCTAGAAACTACTTCAGCTACAGAGGAGATTGAAGATATTTTGGACAGTCGTGTTGGTAGAAGCACAAGGAATAGGACATATGAATAATATTTGGTCAAATGGAAAGGACGACCTGTAGAATATTCATCATGGCTATCAAGGGAGGAGGTTAACTGTCTTGGTTTTCCTTTGACCACCTAAGACGTGACAAGGTCACTTCTCAAATTACCCCAGGTGTCTAATGCAGGAGCATCCTGGGTGTAAGAGCAATCTTGCATCACCCCAAAAAAAATATTTTATGGTTTCTTTTCAATAAGGGCTATTTTGTGCAAAGTTACTATTTATGGAAAGTTACTATTTTTAGTAAGTTTTCCATTTGAGATCAAAATGTTCTATTTTCTTCCCTGGAGGTTCACTTTGATTGTATCAACCTGCCAGTAAAGTTTCATTGCCAGATCAAGTCTAGTTTTGTAGATATTGGATATTTTTGGTATTGGCAGTAGGGTGCAAAAACTTTGAGCTCAGTTTTGAAGGCTTTAAAGGCTCTAAATGGGGTCAAAACTTTGGCTGACTAGGAAATCTCAATTCAAGTGTTGTAGAACACTTCATGGCATTTCTGAAATGGGATTATGGCGGCCCATCGGGTCAACGGTTGATGAGTTGTGGCCTTTGGAAGTTGCGCTTCCTGAACTTGAAAATGTTAAAGTTTCTTCAAAATTTCTTTTTGGGTTTCGAATTTGTTTGGGCCTACTCTTATGTAATAAAAATGAATAATAATATCTTAGAGATGGTGGCCTCAAACTTTAGGTTTTAATTTCTAGAGTCTTCTTGGGCGGTTAAAATTGCCTATATATTGAAGGCCCGTAGGGTTGTCTAGGGCAGTTCTGGGTTATGCAGTTGGGGGCTCTGGCTTGCAGATTATTGTAATAAAATACCCATGTGGTCGTGCATGTTGCATTTTCTGAAGGTGCATGTTATATTTTAGAATATTGTAATTTCATTTCATGGTGGATAATAGAAAGCCCATTTCCTGTCTTTGCAAATCTTGTTATTCTCGATTTTGTTGTGTGTTTGTGTTAGTAAGGGGAGCACCCTTCATCAATCTCTAAAAATCTGGTTATGCACTCAAGAACCAAACAAATTGACATTATATATCATTTGTTTAGAGAGAAAGTGTTGGAAAATATAGTTTCTCTAATTTATGTTTCTAATTCAAATTAAGTTACTAATATCTTTACCAATCCTTTAAAAAAGGAGGCCTTTGAAAGTTTGAGATAGTGGGTGGGGGTTTTACCCTTCTCCTCTACTCACTAATGCATTTGCTAGTAGTATAGTTTCAGGGGGGAGCATCTATTTTTCATCCTTGGTTGCCTGAAACCTCATGTTCTACCCATTTTTATTGATGGAAAAGGGGGAGAGAGGCACACTAATTGTACAAATTATGGAGGATGATATAAATTATTTTGGTGTGTGTAAATATTTCTATTCATGTTGATCATTGATCACTTGTATTTTATGTATATCATAGTATTCGGTTGACCATATTGGTGTTGGTATCAACTATCTTGTAGAGGTTGGTATGATTTGTATATGAAAATAAATTGTGCAATCTTTGTGTGTGTAGAAGGCTGATTTATAGTAGTACAAGAAGTGAAATGCAACATAGTGCAAACTTTGTAGAGAATGATGGAATTGAATATGCTTACAAAATGTAGTTTGGGATTATGAGAATGTGGTGTATTTAGACAGGGTGAGTGAATGGAAATAACTGTATATGTTGACATCAATGCCAAATGGGGAGTTTTTTGGCATATTTTTTTCATTGGTGTCAAATGGTTTTATCAGTGAGGCTTAATCTAATTCATTTTTGTAGTGGGTTTTCACCCTTTTAGGGTTTTCCACTCAAACACTCATGTCATGAGTTGTGCATATATGATTCTTATGTTTCATGGATTGACATATGTCATGATGCTTCTTTTGTATGTTGGCTACTATTTGAATCTGTACCATTGTGTTTAATTATTCATGTGCTATTTGAATTAAGTTTGATTGACTATTAATGGACCTCCCTCTCAGCAGTCCAAGTATTCCAACACTTGCTTGGCTTGCTCTCGATAGTTTAGATCTAATGAATTCTAGACTACATCTCTCCTACTAATCTGGTAGTAACTATTTCCTCGTGTTTGCCACATGTTCCTGCACACTGAAAAGAAGGGAAATTTTGTGTAGAAAGGTTTTTTCTTAATTCAAATCTCAGTTCAAGAATCAACCTTAAAATGAAATATACTTAAAAGGAAAGTGTGTTGATATGCAGTAGAGGCTATATCTGAGAATTTGAATATCTTTTACCTTGATGATATAATATTATTTGAAGGTGTAGACAAATATTGATGTAATAACATGACTCCACAAAAACCTAAAAGGAAATAATTAAAGACATGCTTACATGAAGGTTGTTGAAGCTTGCCACAATGAAGAATATTCTGGGATGAAATTTCTTGAATGTTGGATATTTTCTCTTGAAGGACTTGAGATGTGAAATTGTAGTTGAAAGCTTGAATTGAATTGAGTTTCTTGTCAAAATGAGGAAGGGTAGATTTATTATATACCTCTCCCAACCATTTCAAGGTGTTAAGCTTGAAGCATGTCGATGCAAGTTTAAAATTCTCCCTTAAACAAGGTGACATTTATTATTATTAAATCATACTTAGCCCCGAACCTTTGGATCCCTTCATGTTCTTTTTCATTCAATAATATTGTAAATTTTATGTGTCATCCTTCTCATTAAGTTATGACATTTTGTGAATACATATCACCATGTATTCCATAACACAACATCTTGTTGTATCTTCTCCTTAAAATAAGTTTCACTCTTTAGAGTACATGAATTATTTTAAGGAGGGGATGACATATCGTATTACACATTTAATTTTATATTCTAAATTTTTTTTGATATTTTCAATAGTTTGACAACATATGAACCACCTTTTTCTAAAAAAGTGTCTACTCCATGCTATTCTTCCTAACATGCATGTGATAAATTGCAACTTAACAAATCAATTTTACATAGGATTTTTTTAAATCTTTAGTATGAGTCATTTCACAAGAGGTAATTCCACATGTATTGAATACTTTGTGTCCTTTACATATCATGGGTGAAATTCACTTAACCTTATATCAATCTACTTTAGCTTGCATATATAGTATGATGCATATGCTCACTAAAGTGGGGACAAAATACAGTGTCGTAAATTGCATACCCTTACAATTTCACACTAATCCAAACCTGACTTTAACCTTAGAATACTAATTTCTATAATTATGCTACGATCTCACCAAAATGCCTTTATTTTTAATTATTTTGTAATGTTCCATGGTTCTTGAGTTTGATTTTCTTGTATGTAAGTGCCTAGCACAGATGTCTATACAATTTGCTAGCATACCATAAAAATGTGTGACTCAATGAGCCATTGGAGTGTTACACTCCCTAGAATCTACCAAGGTAATGACCCTTCCATTCAAGTATGGTCTCATAAAGAAATCTAAACCTTCTAAATTTGGACTAAAACATTTCATTTTGAAAACATAAAAAAAGGAAAATTCATTCATTCAAAACATACAACAACAACATTATTCTTACATACAATTTTCCTACAACTTGAGTTTATCTTGAGCTCTTACGTACATGCTTTTCATAGTGTTTTGACACACAAAAAATCCTTTGACATTACAAAGATGATCTCGAGAAGATTGTGACACTTTTTGGGGGCATGCTTTTGGTTGGTCTGAATGTCTCTCCTTCACTATGGAGGCTCAATGCTATTTTTTAACTTTCATGGCATAGTTCATGGTCTTTTCACATGAATCTTTCACATTTGTTATCTATTTTCTATATTTCTAGTATATATTATCGGTCTTGGCTATCCATGGAGGTGGGAATACCTAAACTAGTTTTGACTAAGGCAAACCTCTTAATACAACCACCTAACCTTTCTCTCTCTTT
>MU227311.1:687307-773541 GCA_018584345.1 Thuja plicata
TGGAAGGGAGAGTCTCAAAGGTCAAGCACAAGGAGCGGTGGAAAGCTTTACAGTCATCGTCAAACCATCGATTCATAGGGCAAGTAGTCTGGCATGTGGATCCAAGGATAGGGCGGTGAGGGATGGAGAGGAAAGCCGCCTCCCAAATAGCTGTGATCAATAGGTCAAACATGGAGGAAGCATGGCAGCAGTCGAAAAAGCTCTTAGGTGAGAGGAGACGACGGAGGTGGAGGGTAAAGAGATCACAGTCGCCCTCAACAAACCAAAAATGGAAGTGGGTAGGAGAATGATCAAGGACAACCGGAGGATGGGGAGGGAGAGATGGGCGAGGGGGAGGAGAAAAGCGAAGTGCAAGGCTCAGAAGAGCGTGGTCGGCTAACAAAAGATGAGAGATAGTGAAGTGAAGGATGGAAGGGATAAAAGAAGCGCTAGTGATAACATAGTCAACTGGCCCTCCTCTGGCTCTCTTCTTTTTAACTGCCCATTTACCACTGTGTCTGGCCTCAGCAATGAGGTTCCTGGCCTATTTCAATTCTGCCACCTGTGATCGAGTGAGATCCTCATCTAGATAAATCTTAGATGGAAGAGAGAATAACTTCCTCTTTGCTCTAAGAACCCGCAGTCTATCATGCAAAGAGAGAAACCTCATAACAAGAGTACCATTGGGACAAACCCAACATTTGTCAAGTGAAATATCATGAATGTCGAGCAGATCCTTGAGAAAGGATTGTCCGGTAGAGGAAGGATCGGCAGTGGGGGAAACCACGAACACGCAGGTTCAACTCACGCACCTGTCTCACCCGCTCATCGTCCATCTTGCCTTCAACCAACTTCTCCACCCCTGAGAGAGGTGCATCACTAATTGTATTATCACAAATAGAGGCCCAAGTTTTCACCTTCTCCTCAGTCTCAAACATTAGAGTTGAGTGTTTAGCAACGATATTAGCTTGTTCTGCTTTATATCTGTCGAATCCATCGAGATTCTCAATAACCAATTCCAGTTTGGATTTAATCCCTGCTGACTCGGAAATAAATGTTGATGAAAAACTGTGGAGTACTTGTTTTAGTTCCAACACCGAGGTGGATAAAGTTTGTACAATGACATGGAGCTGAGAATTCTCAGCCTCCAGCTTGATAAGACGGTCGTGTAACCTTTGATAGGTAGGCATAGGGGCCTCCCCAAAATCCTCAGCCATGACATTTCCCCCTAACATAATATGATTAACACACAACATCAGTCTGTACATTTTGCTGAATATTTTCAAGGTCTTTGACCGCAACCACATCAGTGGCCATTTGGGAGTCCTCAGCCTCGGTATTCACAACAGGAATATCCCCAACGTGTGGAAGGCCTCCTGTCCTAGCTACGTTTTTAAGTCTCATCAACGCCAATGATAGCGGCGCAAATCAAATTACACAAGACGTTCCGTCAAACATTTCACGTGCATGCTCAGTTTCTCCTGTATTCAGTTTCGCATGCATTTTGTCAAACACATCGCGTGCATTCTGTCAAACACATCGCGTGCATAACGACCGAGAAGCTTCTTGTCGGGGCTGAGACTGATTAATATTTTGGGGTTGTGTGTTGCTTGATGTGACCCACTCTTAAGAGTCAATTAAAAAGAATGTAGAAAAGACCATATTAAAGCATCAATTCACAAGAAATTGGAAAAGGCGAGAGTGAATGGGTTCCATCAAGATTTAAGAGTCAATTAACAAGAAAGTAGAAAAGACCAGAATGAATGGATTCCATCAAGATTTAAGAGTCAATTCACAAGAAATTGAAATAACCATATTGATAATTTTTTTGAAAATATTTATAAATATAATTATATGATTGTTTCATATCACACTCTTACGCTTCATTATCATATAACAAAATGCCAAAAAAAATATTTAAAAAAAAAAAGAAAATGATTTTTTCCAACACAAATGGATGTGGAAGAATATAATGAGCATGGTGAGGATGGAGACATTAGGTGAGGGAGGGGAGAGCGTCCCTTACCTGCACGTGGTCATGTCTAAAGAAATCACCGCATTGGCGGGTGATTCCTAGTGTCGCTACCTATCACGCCCCCCCATATGACCAGCCCCTTTTCAACACCCGCCTAGAGAAAATAACAACACAAAGCCGGCCCTCCCCACACAAATAAATTCAACGAGCCTCGATAGATTTAAAAAGGCGTGACGTCGGTGGTGGGAAAAAGTGTGTATATTCATAATACTCATGCGAGAAAACAAAAAGAAACAGACGGAGCACTTGACGGCGTTCCGTCGACGGCGTCAGGGGACAAAAAGGAAGGGGGTTGGCGGTGACGTGGGGCCCACGTGGCAAGATCGACGGCTGGGCATGGGCGCACGTGAGGTGGAACGCATGTCTGTCACGTGCAGCGCGGGGGGTGTGGGTCCCAGGCGCTCATGATAAAATACATCACCCGTCACATGGGATGCCCTGTTACGGACGGCGGGGCCCACTGAATTCATGGGAGGCTTTCTTTATAAATTGAAGAGGAAACTGAGTTGGGACCCCTTGAAAGGGGTGTGAGGTGGCCACGTGAAAGGGGGTCGACCAAACATGTCGTCCTTGGAAATAAAGCAAAATTCTTTATATTTTGATCACGTGATTCGTCATACCCCTTGGGGGGCCTACGTGGAAGGAGAGCAATAAAGTGCTTTCTTTTTTTTTTATTTTTCTCGGGAAAAACGTTTGTTTATTAAGCTTCCCTGGCCCCACCGCGCATTCATTTTATCGGAATTCCCAAGCTTCTCTGCGATTCAGGCTCTATACACTTATCCGATTTCTTTCTTTATTTATTTATTTAATAAATTCCGTATTTATTTATTTAATAAATTCCGTCACACGGACGACCGGACAACCGGACAACCGGACATTATCTTTATATGAGGTCGAATTGGCAGACGTGTAGGGCGCAGATTTGTTCCTGGGAGTTTGGAGTATATAGGGAGATTCCTGCAGAAGAATTTCCTTTTTTGGGGGGACGTTTTTGTTGTTGTTTTTACTGGGTACAGACACTTCTTTAATTAACGTGAGTTTGAACGTTTAAAGATCTGCAAATTAATAATGCCGTATTGAAGTGATTTGAAAGGATTAGGATCAGGGGAGCAAAAGAGGTGGATGGGTTTAAGGTCAGGTTGAGGAGGAAAAGGTTGGTCAGAAAATCGAACAGATATAGTTGGACTGTACTGCTATTTGTAGTGATTTTTAATGCCACGCTTGCAACTCTATGTATAAGTAATAATAGAGAGATTTAATCTATAATTAGGCCCGTTTGGTAACCACTTTTGTTTCTTCTATGCTTGTGTCCATCCAAAAACGCTGGGATTGGAATTTCGAAATTTCAATTTTGCTTCAAAATGGGCATATGCATCTTCCACCCAAATAGGTGGAATTGGAATTTTGAATTCCAATTTCAATTTGTATAAAACCAAATTTAATATCTTGTCAGATCCGTGACTTCTCCCAACCTTCATTCCGAAACACATTGGTATATTATATTGTTATATACACACACGTGTGTGTATATACATGTGTGTGTATACACACAGGTGTGTATATACACACACGTGTGTCAATTAAAAATCCTTATGCATTTTCTAATCTAGAAAAAAAGATAGGAAAATTAGGTATAATCAACTATGAAAATAGAAAAATCAAAATTATAACATTGAAGTATAGACAAAAAATATCAAGGTTCATTCAAAATGTGAAATAACAAGAGGAAATAAAAAAAGGTGCAAGAAATGAGTGGACGCGTCAATTTTGGATTTGAATTAAAGATGGCAATAAAAAAATACCTAATACCATATCACAAAAGGAAGTAATCTAGGGCATGCACAGTCATTTAGGTTCACCAAAATGTAAGGGAAATCGACCAAATATATATATATATATATATATATAAGGGTAATAAATTAAAATTAATTAAATATAATGGAGTCCTAGATAAACTAAGGAAATGTGATGACATGGATTATGATTGTGTACCTTGATACTAATGAAAAGTAGAATTTAATTAATGTCAGAGGGCAACACAAATTGGGCACTAAAACTAGGATAAAGGATTAGAGATTCAAGATTAGTAAGATCTAAGAATTTGATTATGTAGGGAACAATTGCTAAACCATCCTATTAATGAGGCACAATCTCATCAAGATTGGTCTAATTAAATCCATATTGGCATGATTTCATCTTGAGTAGAATTGGACCTTCAATACTTGCAAAATATGCTTGCTTGATATATATTTGAAGGAAACACTTGATGGTGCTAAGGAGCACAACAAAACCTTTTATTCAATGATTAAATTTTAGGATGTCTTTAAGCATTAGTCAGGCCCCAATACTAGGTTAACAATACTAAAAGGGATACAGAGTGGTAATGGATGTTTTATTTTTATTTTTATGAAAAGTGCTTAGAGCGTGATTATATTTAATAATAATGGAGATATTTACATACATATTTTACAAAATTTTCCAACAACACAAAAGATGGGAGCAGAACTCAATCACACAACCCCAACAAACTAAAAAGCCAAGAGTAAAAACTCAGCTGGAAAATCAAAAAGTTTATGCAACATTGATATTATAAGGGGACTAAATATCAACCAATAACATAATTACTATTATCCAAAGGAAACTAGAACCAACTAGCAACAAAATCAAACTCAGTCTAGCATATTTGCTACCACTTTCTCCACCTTGACTATGCAATGAAGAGAAACACTATCATGAACAAAAAAAGTTTCCATGGGAGAAAAAGAAGAAGAATAAGCTTGGTTCTTCTTTTTGACAGTGTTGATTCATAGGGCGAGTGTCTTATTGGCGAGAAGTAATTGACGTTGATGGTTGGTGACAATAAATGTCATTTATCACCAATCATTCTTACTAAAGCTCATTACAAATTGATGAATAAGTATGATGAAGACGTCGTTAACCTTAACAATGAATCTTGATGGTGGATTATACCTAATGCTAATAGATGAGGAGCGATGCTTGATTCCTATACAAAAGGAGAAATGATCTTTGATACTTTTCATTATTCCGATATGCAATGATGGTGATGGAGTGGAAGTGTCCTAAGGTGATGTCTTTAAATACATAATTGTAGACAAATAATTCAAACCTTTTGATGTTCATGCCAACATGTAAAATTTTAAATCGTCATGTTTCTTCTGTGTAACACTAATTGTTGGCCCATTTTAACCATCACTAGTATATGGACCTATGCAAATTCTCTCGTGTTTCTTCTGTATAGCACCAATTGTTAGCCCATTATAATCGATTCTTGTTTCTTATTCCTCTCTCAACTAATTCTTATAACTATTATTCGTAATAATCTTATTTTATTTCAATATAAAAAAAATATCCTTAAATTTATGTGAGAATTTAAAATTTGAAAATATGAGAATATAATTGCATCCATGATCCCATCGAAGAAACAAAATCATGTTTATGATATTACTTAAATTAAACAAATCAATAAAAACTACACCAACTATATTTTGATTAAAGATGTGGCATGATACTAATAATAAAATCTAAAGATGTTACATGAGAGAATAATATATTAATTCTAGATTCAATGGATACCAAAAAAACAATCAAGTTATACACCAAATCATAAAAATAAAATTAAAAATAAAAAAACAACCTAGAAAAATATTGACTATAAAATGTTTGCACTTTACCATTTTTCCAACCAATACCAACAACAATTGATAAATTTTATATTGTAGAAACACTTAGATTATTTAAAGGTGTGGGCCATCTCTACAAAAGTCGTATCCAACTAATTCACATTTACTCATACATGTTTAAAATAGTAAGTGGATTTGGAAAAGTATTAAATGGAATAAAATAAAAAATGGAAACTTACTTCCCAAGATATATTCAAAATTTAAGGAACTAATCCCAATGGTGAGAATAAAACGAATATTAAGGATAATACAAACAACATTCAATAATGTCGGTTGTAAGGATTTTGGGGAGATGTGGCAAATAAAAAAATATTAAGGGAAAGGGGGAAAAAATATTATTTTATTTATTTATTTATTGGTGTTTTTCCCCGGGTAACAAGTTTCTTAATGACGTCATGCTCTCAATCATGTTACCCAACCTATAAGGATACGGGAATATATGCCTCATGTGATATAGAATAATTTCATTTTTTAATAATAATTTAATATGATTATTTTTTAAAATATTAGAAATATTAGTAAGTGCTTTGTTAAGAAAACATATTTTTTAATTTAATTTTTTCTTGTTCTCTTAATTTTCAACTACCTCCATGTGCAAGATATTAGTTAAATATTGGAACATAAGATTGATTGATAGCCATGTGATCAAACCTCCCTAAGAATCATAAGAAATTATAATTTTAATATATGTTAATGTCTTTTCCCTTTTATTTAATGATATAATTATTATTTATGATAAGTTTTGTCGTTAAATATCTTGTACAAAGTGGACATGATCAACTTGTCTTTTGTGTTGCATTCATTCACCATTTATCCTAATTGACATGCATTGAGCATAAAAGGGAAACAAATATTTTTAGAATTTATATTTTGCTTGCCATTATAAATAATGTAAGGATGACTTCTTCTTTTGTTATGTGTGTAGTTGACTCTTATACTTTTTAAATGATATTTAATTGTACAATGAGAAGTTGCAATAATTACACAAGTGCATGTTATGAGAATTATAAAACATTAAGAAGATCCCAAGTTTGATCTCTGTTTCTTTGTCATTTGATATATTTTAATTTATGGAAGGGAGATGAACTAGAGAGGAAATTCAATTCGAAAGTGAAGTTTCTTTTTATATGAAATATTATTTGACTGTTTAATATTTTTTTAGTATTGAATTAGGATTATTGAACAATTGGATTGTAAAATATTTTGTTTTTAATAAAAATTAGTTTAGAGGGATGGTATGGATGGACTTAAGGGTGTTAGTAGGATCTATTATTATAATATATGGGATGGGATTTCGAGTTGGCCATAAGCTATCAGATCTTGATCTTGGATTTCGTGGGAATTAAAGGGTTGGTTTTTGTTAGGTTCATTTCTTCCAAAAATCTCTTGCTCTTAGCTGTGGGTTATAAAATGACAAGAAGTGGTGTTAGCTAGTAGCATCAAGATGTCTTGCAAGTTTGGTATCCATTGTCAATGCAAGGAGGAGAATGTGGTGGAGTAGGCAAGTAGACTATCCAAGCCAAAGGGAGAGGCTACACCTATGCAAGCAGTGATGAAGATTATTAGGGTTGTTGAATGGAAGGCTAGTCATGTTATTGACAGTTCTATATATGAAAGATTTTTTTCCAACATCATACAAATCATGGACATTATAACATTGGGCAACTTGAACAAGGTCATTGTGAAGGCAATGCTTGACTCCATTTCATTGCTTCTGGGTCATGAGCTTATTGTAGGTATTTTTATGTAGAGGCCAGATCAGCAAGAAACAAGTCACCAATAAAGGCTTTGTAACTTCCTCTGTATGTAATACAAATATTATCTATAGAATATTTTTCTTACCTTACAATCAATGATCAACAATATTATTCATTTTTTGGGAACTTTATATCTACTTGCACCATGATTGTCTTATTTCTCAACTCTTTATGTATTGGCTACAAAAAAAATTGGCTATTTACTTGCTCATGCAATAACCCACAAAAGAGTTTAAGTTATCTCCCTTTCTAGTACTAATCTTAACTTGTCAATTAACATTTTACTAGTGATACCTTTCTCATTATTTTGGAAGTCGAAGCAAATGTCAACCAATCCTTGTAGCCTTTTCAAACTTTGTCATGCCTCTAGCTCCAACATATAGTTATAAAATATGCACTGTTGACAAAATCCCTATTTCTAGACCCTCCTAGCTTACCTCTTATGACAAGAGATAGATTGACCATGGTGAGATATTTATATTTCTTAGCATCCAAGTTTATCTTTTCAATCTTACACCTATTCTCTTTGGCAATCTTTCATTTGTGTTGTGAAGGAATTATATTTTTGAATAGCTAAACCTCTTTCACTTTTTGGAAAGTTTCCAAATTGTTCTAAAGTACTTGCTACCAGTCCATTTTACTATTGTTCTTGTTGGGGCCCTTTTAAAATATCTTATAAAAAGATTGAGAAACTACTAAGGGACTTCTTTTGGCTCACTTTCAATAGGGAAAATTATTTTACAAGGTTGCTTGGGATTTGCATTCCTCATAGATTTGGAGGTATCGGGCTTATGGATATCCATAATCAAGGATTGAATTTATGAGCCAAATAGATAATTAGACCAACGTAATAGAAGCTAAAAAATCTTCTTTGGTATTGTATTACTTTACAAATTTGTCTTGTAAAGCATGCTTTGGAAAATACTCAAATTTCATTCAATTCTTCTTATGAAGGAGCATGCTCAAATTCATGGCACTTTCATTGCCAAGAGTACCTAGAAAGCTTGGTAAGCCAACAATACTTGGCTTCCTTAGAATGAGAATGATTCAGAACTAGGATTTTATCATTAGAAAACTCTTTGGTGGTCTCTAGTGATTAGTTGCTAAGATAGACCCTTAGCCAATATTCCCTATATCCATTCTTTGAATTAATTCATAGAAGGATTTGTTTCATTTTAGACCATTTCTCCAAAACTAACAAAACCAGATGTTTAGTTGACTATAAATCCAAAAGCAAGTTTCTAGTCAAGTTTATGATTTTTTTAAGACTATTACAGACTGTATTCCTCCAAGAATGGTTCACAAAATTGGGTTAAGGAACATACCAAACCCTAGTAGAAGGATTGGAAATAGCATTTTTAAATTATTTTCATTAAATACAAGCATTGCAAAGGCTACTCAGGATTTATCCACATTTGCCAATGACTAAAAGTTAATTGATAAGTGAACTCTTTGATCCATTACAACTTATTAGTGACACATATTTCATATTATATGGGTGGCCTTTTCAAGTCCAAACTTGTTCATTTTTCCAAGTGTTTCCTTTATTAGGGCCTCCATAATATAGCTCATTTGATCCACTAGGTAGTTCTAATTCCTTTATTCTTTTTATGTGGACATCTAGAAAGTCTCAAGAATGTTTTTGGTTATACTCTTACGATCAAGATGCTAAGATTTGGATTCATGAATTCTTCACTCTTTTTTAATTTGATCTTTTCTCTTAGAATATGATTCTTCTAGGCCGCTTGTTTATAATGCCAATAATATTTACCTAGATCTGGCATGCTTTTAAAGTGAAGATTCTATTGTGTATATGAAAATATAGACATGTTAGTTTAGTTTTGAGAATTTCTATGGATGATATGTTCTAATGTTCTAATATAGATTCACGTGCAAGCTAATAAAGTTGTGTTATATGTTTCCCACCTGTAAATCCTCACAGATAATTAGTGAAATGCTTTGTGTACTCTTGCATGTGTGCCATCTTTCCTCTCTAATAGAGGTCTCGCTCCTCCCTAAGGACATTAAACGGTTGTAGCCACAACATTCATTCTACACACGATTCTAATGTATTTG
The DNA here is from genome assembly GCA_018584345.1 of Thuja plicata. Classification (NCBI taxonomy): domain Eukaryota; kingdom Viridiplantae; phylum Streptophyta; class Pinopsida; order Cupressales; family Cupressaceae; genus Thuja; species Thuja plicata. The sequence goes on from MU227311.1 coordinate 696,856, forward strand.
ATAATGGTTAGTATGTCCCTCTTCAACATAGATGACATTGTTGGTCCTCATAGACAAATGGCCCATCTATACTTTATCAACTTCATGGCAAAGTTTCTTGTAGGTGGCTAGATAGTGACAAGTACCCTTAACCAACTCTTGTTTGTACTATTTTTGTTAATAAAGAAAAATACAAAGACAAGGGATGATGGTACCATTATAGGTTAGGAGCCAACCCCATATGACTTGGACCTAGTGGATGGTTGAATAATCTATTTATAGAGATCCTCCTTGCAGTCCCATTAAAATTACTTTACTAACTTAACAAGTTCACTATATTCATATTTTATTTATGATTTTTCATATAAACTTTTCAAATTATAATTTTATTCCACTCGTATCTATATATTTTCAAACTAATACATTATATTTCTTTTTATAAATTAACATAAAAGTACACTATACATTTTAATGCTAAAAAGAATCCATGTATTTATATATTTATATTTTTAAATATTTCACATTTTAAAATAAATTATTGATTTATGGTTGGTGCATTAGTTTTAAAACATGCGTAGAATACATCATTATAGAATATATTTTATAGTTTATTACGTGGTGGCTACATGCATCGAATTGCTGGAATCTGATTCAATATAATAAAATAGTTAATTTATTCCTCAAACTCCGCTGATTAAGAAATTGTTTATTATCATATTTTGAGAGAGCATGATATAACATTCACACAACTCAAGCACATTATTTAAATCATTATATATTTTTATATGAAAATTATAAACAATCTTAGTTGAGATCCCATAAAGGTGTAAATTATAATATCTGGTTTGCTTTATATATTGTTTAACTTTCTTTTGAATTCTTTAATAGGATAATGTATTAGTATTGACTTTGAGGGACCAAGGTAGATTAATATATCATAAAACTAATTTTAAAATAAATCTTCTTTGTTCACAACATGTCCACACTGACAAAACTAAACCTAAACAAGTGCCCTGATGAGGAGACAACAAATTATAGTGTGAACGCAACCTTTTGGCAACCTTGGCTAAGGCATGTGATTTAAGATTAAAAAATAATAATATGTTAAAAGTTTACATTGATTAGATTCTAGAAATATCTCTTTCTTTTTTGTTAGACTTAGATTCCCAAAAATATTTGTTGTGGAGAAGAGTTTTACTTGTGCAGGAGCAAATCAATTTCTTACTTAGAATTATAATTCAACTTTAAAAAAATAAAAATTGTGTTTTGAGATTAATAATTGTTATTAATTTTTATATCAAAATTTTGGAATCAAAAGTATTTAAAATTTTATATTTAATACAAGGTTATAATGTATTAGATATTATTTGAAAATCAAGTAGAGCCAAACAAAAATATTTGAAAGTCAATTTAAAATATATTACAAAGTATTATTAAAAGAACATTATCTACATTTTTGCATAGTATTGATATATATATTACACTATGAATTGACATTACTATCTTGTGTGTCTTTGATAATTTTGAAACTAACAAAGACGTTTGACTCACTACTAAAGAACATCACATGCTTCCCTACATGCAACAAATCTTAAAGGTTCTTGTTAGCACTACATTTGTCTTGGGAGTAGATACAAGTGAAAGCAAATATAATTGAAGATAATTTTGATAGAGGATGAATTACATTGGATTGAAGAAACTTTCTTAGCCTAATTAGCACAAAAGCAATGTCAAAATTTTGAGGTTGATTAATGAACATGCTACAGGTAATGCATAAAAATTCCCAGCCCAAGATTTATAGTGTGCTTTGTACTAGATCTATGTTGTGATACTAGATGATCGTATTTTGATGCTATTATTGTATGCAATTCATTATAGAGATGGTTTTTGAGATACACGTGTGACACGAGCTTGCCCAAGTTATTATTGCAATTAAGTGCATGAATAAATTGTTTTTTATTATAAAAAAAAAGCAGCCAAGACAAGGGGGCTGACCTGAACAAAAACAGCCAGCATGAGAAGTGCAGACTACCAAAACACCACTAGAGACATCACACCCTCAGCCTATACCTTTTTTTAGATCCAAAAACCAAAAATTAAAACCAACAGGCCCCAACTCCACCATAGAGCTAGTAACTAGCCTGTTACCCCTAACAGACCCCAACTTCACCTTGAAGCTGGTAACCAGTCTGTGAAAATAAGTATCAGTGTAGTTAAGTCTAACAACAAAGTAGCGAGTAACAAAAAACTAGTAACAAAAGTTTAACAGATACACAAAAAGGCCCACAGTGGCCAGCCAACGGATACAATCAAAACAACAAAGCATGGAAAAGCAAGAAAGTTACTTGGGGTTTTTACCCCCACCGCTTAGCAACAACTTGAGCCAATCCTCCATGAGGAATTGGAACAACTTCTCATCCTTGTGACCTTCCCCCAGATCAGCCTCTTTCTCCATTTGCAACAGTTGGAGCATTGTTGCAGCCAAGTGCATGACCTTAACCGTGAAACCAACCACCTTGTTTTAGCTTTCTCCTAACTTTTTGATCTCCTCTGTGACCTCTCGGAGATCCTTCTTGGAGATAGAATCTAGGGAGGAGTCCTGCAACACTTTAACATCCTTCTGCAATTGGGAAAGTTCACTCACAGCTTCCAGCAAGCTCTCAGTCTCCACTTTGTTTTCCTCTGGAGTCTCATCTTTGTTATCCCCCCCAATATTAAGGTTCTCAGTCATCACCTGGGGGTCAGGCGACGAAGTAGCCGTAGGCGGCGAGTCCACATTCTTATCTCAAAAAGTTTCTTCTTAGACAAATCCATGGTGGGAATAATGAAGCTAGCCAAGATTTGCGGCGAATCAGGGCTCTTTTCTGCCCCATCCAAATTCTGGGGGTTTTTTCCTTGGCCGCTCTCCTCAGTCTTTATTTTCTTCCCTTTCTCTGTATTCCCACTGGTATCCTTCATCTTTTCGTCAACCTTCTCTGATTCTTCCTCTTCCTCATCTTCTTCAAGGTACCTCTTCCTAACAACTTTCTGTTTGTAGCGAGGGTTGGTTGCGATTCTGTGGGACCTCTCCCTACTTTCATTTTCATCCTCCTCGTCCTCAGAGTAGATAGTAATTTGGGTTCCACCCGTAGACCCCGCTTTGACCTTCTTGGATTTCTCAAGGGTTAAGGAGGAAGAAGAGGGGTTAGATTGGGAGACCGTCACCTCCTTAGGTACCTTCTCAGACGATGAGTTAATGTCATCTAAAGTGACAATCCTTGGGGGGCATAAGGCAAGATGAAAATTGTAGATGCGTAAGATTAGCCCTTGGTGGAGAATGCTATAGTTCTACCTGGTCTTCATTTTTTCCCTAACGTCCATGACCGTAGCTTTGAGGGAGTGAAGCAGGTAAAAGGGGAAAGAAATGGCGTCATTATACCGGAAGTGGTTTAGCAACGAGAAATGGTAATTGTGGCAGGTGCCAAAGTGACCTTCCAAGGTAATATATTTCATAAGGATGAGACATACCTCATTCCAAGGGTTTGGTAGCGCCTCCCTTTTAAACCCCCCGCGAATGCGAACAGGGACCTCCATTTTTTTGAAGAATCTCTTCATGCTGGAATCATCCCGGCTCTTAGTAACCTTTTTCCATTTTTTCCCCTCAGTAGAAATCCCCGTAGCCTGGGCAATGACTTCTTCATTTATCTCAAAATTAATACCATTAATGGTTACCCTACGCTCCATCTAGGTTTTCACCAGCTGCATAGAAATAATCTCACCACAGCCTCCCATGGCTTCCATAAAAGGAAAGAAACCACCCTCCTTTAGGTAGGTAACAACACACTAGTTCTTGAGGAACCCATCCTCAATTCTAGGAGGTTCAACGCATACCATGTCACCACCCATATCTGAGCTGTACTAAGGGAAAATTTCTTCCTGTGTCTCCAACGACATTCCACCTTTCGAACCACTGCCCAGAACCCACTTAACTAGAGCCTTGCGGAAAACACAAAAAATCACAGCACCAAAGAGCAGTTTTACCCAAGGTGAATAACCAGGTGGGGATATTATCCATCATCTTAATGAGTTGGTGAGTACAGATCACATGGTTGGCCAGAGTGATAGCAAAGCCCCCACATGTCATGAAACGATTGCCTTTTCTAAGTTTAATGCACCACTTAAACCCATCCATCTTGTCACGCTCTCTCAGACTCGTGCCTTTCCCCACGTCAACACTAATTTTCAAAAAACCTATACTTTTTCCAAAATTGGCATTAAGAGCCGTCTTTTTAGTATTCTATTTTATTAATTTTCTTCCCCATATCATTTTTAAAATTTCAATTCTCACTGATCTTCGTGATCTTGCCTGCCGCCTTTCCCATCCAATCAAATTCATCCTCATACTCCATTGATTAATTACTTTCTTTTCCACAAGCAAGGCAGTTTGCTTGGAAAGGGAGTCCAAATTTCTCCAGCACCTTAAGCCTTGCTGATTAAGACCCGTGACTGCCAGCTTGTCAGCCACCACATTGCCCTCTCTGAAAATGTGTTGGAGTTTGAAATCATCAAATCTAGGGAGAAATGACCAGATGTCCTATAGCAGATTAGACAGAATCCAACCAGATCTAAATTTTCCCTTAACCATCTCAATAATAATTTTAGAGTCACCCTCGATGACCAGCCTTTTTATTCCCAAAGTAATCGCCACCTTTAGGCCCCAAAAGAGGGCAGATATTTCTGCCATATTATTTGACCCCGTCCCAAGATTGATCGCATAAGCGATGATCATATTACCATTTTGGTCTCTAAAAATACCTCCTCCCGTAGCAGATCCTTTGGAGGCAGCTCCATCAAAATTTAGTTTGGCAAAATTTTCCTTTTGGGGGGGACTACTTGGTATTCCTTCTCGCCACAATCTTAGAGAAATCAAACTCATAGAAGGAGGGGGGCAGCTCCCATTCCTTGGCCACTAAGCAATCCAACTCCTTGGGGGGAAAGGAGGAATTTTCCAACGACAAGTATCAAGGTTTTCCTTCAGCAGATTCACAGCCATCCACACCGTCCCTTCAACATCTTTTTCCTCCCCTTTGAACACTCGATTATTCCTTTCCTTCCAGAGGCTCCAACAAACATGTGGGGGTAACAATCTCCATAGAGTGTTGATAAGCGGGTGCTCCATGAAGTTCCCCCAGTTGCAGACAAATTGATCCAAGTTCTCCATAAAGACCCAATCCAATCTTAATTTGCTCATTATTTTGGACCAAACCAGAGTCCCATAGGGACAATGTAAAAGGATATGGTTGACAGTCTCAGCATGTATTTTACATAGGGTGCATCTATTAACCAATTGAACTCCTCTCTTCCGAAGGTTATCCAGCGTAAGTATTTTACCATTGAGGGTTGTCCACCAGAAGAAATTGATCTTGGGGATTAATTAGGGAATCCATACCTTCCCCCAGCTCTTTTCATCAGCCACAACTTTAAAGTTAGTTAGATACATAGATTTCACCATGATCTCCCCCGACTTGTTATGACACCAAATGGCTTTGTTCGCAACATGGGAGATAGGAATCCTGATGCCATCAAGAAGCTTTTGAATCTCAAGGATGTAGGGAGGCACATGAGCCTGATCCTGAAAAGCATCAGCAATAATTTTCCATTTCTTATCCTGCAAGATGTAATCGCTGACTTTACCTCCAAAATGAGAATTCATTTTATCTCTGATGAACCCAAAATTTTCCCGTTCGAGGGGTTTTTTCCCCACCCACAAGTCCTCCTAGAAATGAATCTGAGTACCATTTCCAACCACCAATTTTAAACCTTTAAAAATATTTCCTTTACTTCTAGAAATGAAGTTCCAGATTTTTGAGCCGGAGGGTAAATTTTGACCATAGGGGGATTGGTCATTGGAAAAGTATTTGGCCTTCATTATTCTTGTCCATCCAGAAGTTCCTCTGAATAGCTACCAGCCCAATTTAGTTATCAAAGCCTTATTTAGGTCCTTGATCTTCCTCACTCCCAGACCACCAACCAGCTTCGGTTGACAGACCGTATCCCAGTTGACCAAGTTCATTCTAGCCTTTTCTTCCATCCCCGACCACAGAAAGTTCCTCTAGATTTTTCTAGTTTCTCCGTCATTCTATCGTTTATTTGAAAAAGAGAGGAAATAAACAGGTATTCCTTGGAGAGCCACTGACAGCAATTGAAGTTTCCCAGCATTGCTAAGAACCTTACCTTTCCATCCAGCCAATTTTTTATGCATTTTTTCCAAGATGGAGTTCCAAAATTCATCAGATACCTCCTTCACCATGAGCGGGAGTCTGAGATAGCTATCAGGGAGTGTAGCTCCCTTACAACCAAGACATTCCACAATTTTCAGTTGTGTCCTTTGTTCAATATTGAAGAAGTAAATTTTACTTTTGTTGTAGTTAATCACTTGACCAGACTCCATCGCATAATTATTCAGGAGGGATTTCCATTCTCTAGCTTCTCTAATACAGGCTTTCCCAAAGAGGAACGTATCATCCATGAACTGTTGAAGAACTTCTAGGGGAAGAGTGGAGGCCGGTTTGAAACCAGCAATAGATGCAACTCCTTCCAATCTCAACAAGTTCTGAGCCAACACCTCAGCGACCAGAATGAATAGATATGGGGAAAATGGGTCCCCTTGACGTAACCCCCTCTCTGGAGTAAAGGAACCCCAAGGTGTGCCATTGACCATAACAAAAAAGTCAACCATTTCCACCGCCACCTTTATAATTTTAATGAAATTATCATGGAAACCAAATTTCTTAAGCACCACATACAAAAGCTTCCACAACACCTTATCATATGCCTTGGAGATGTCCAATTTCAATGTCATACCAGCATTCTTCCCTCTATCCATAGAATGTATGATTTCATGAGTTGTGATAAGAGTAATAAGTTAATTCACTTATTACTTAAATCATTTGATTTAATTATTAAAGTCACTTATTATCTCTAGTTCACTTAAGCTACACTTTAGGCATATAATAATTAATTAATTATTAATTATTATCATGCAACCTAGGTTTCTCCCCTTTTTAGCATTTTGACCACATTTATAAGGTTTTGATCTCTTTGTAATTATTATTCCCTCTCTGAATGAATATTTCATCTTTCAGATCATTATGAGTTGTGTCTCCATTCTTTGCTTTTGTGACATGTTTTTTGCTGCAGTGGATCTTGGTGACAAAATTCTATGAATTTTAACATGGTATCAGAGTCTTGCTATTGCAACCCATTCTTGAGTTTTTTGACGGATTTTTGGAGCGCTGAAGGTTTCAAGTTTTTAAAGTTTTTTTGTATGGATTTGGCGGGAGCTATTTTTTGGAGCACTTTGGGCATAGATCGACCTCTCAGTTATGCTCAAAAGGCCCAAAAACTCCTATTTCCATATAAGGCACGTCTAATTTGGACACAGTTGAATTTTGAGACAAAATGTTTTTGCCCATACGACTCTATTCTGAGCATGATTTACGAGGAAGGTGGAAAAAAACTATCAGTTTTTTTTTTCAAATTTATGAAAAAAAAATTCCCATTTTTTATGGGGTTTTGCAAATATTTTTTGGAAAAAATGGAAAAAATATATAATTTTGGTAGGGGTCGTACCCCACCCATCTGCTATAGCAGGCAGTGCGGCCTACCCCTGCACGGAAGCCGCACTGGACCCATGAAGGCCGCATAGGCCCCAAGGAGGCCGTGTAGGCCCCACAGGAGCCGTGCAGGCCTCTAGGTCGCATACCCTTTTTTAAAATATTTCTTTAATAAAAAATATTGTTTTTTATATGTTTTTTTCTCTATAAAAACAATTTCTTTTCTTGGTAAATTTGCCCAGCCAGCTACATGGCTGCTACATCATCGCTCCGTCAGCTCCACCAAATTTGGCCAATTTTTTAGTAGTTCCACCAGATTTAGTGGCATCACCAAATTTAGCGGGGCTCCACTAGATTTAGCAGACTTTTCGGGGTTCTTATTGTTTTGGTGCAGTCATTGGGTTTTTGCTCATATCTTGAGCAAACGGAGGTGTTTTTTGCCAAACAAGATATCGTCAGAAAGCTGGTTCCGAGCCCAATTTAATTTTCTAGGTTTGGTTTTCTTATTTTTCTGTCTTGTAGGTTTTTTTTGTCAGTCAAAGTCAGGGTTCCTTTTTTTCACTTTGACAACCATAGCTTTCTCCTCCGGACTCTGTTTTTTGACTTCTGCATGTCGTTGGAAAGATGATTTTGTTCTCTTTATTCTTGTATGGGTCTCATCTCCAGAATCTTCTCCAGGTACATTTTATTCAAGTTTTTTTTTCTTCAATCTAGTGGATATCTTGGATGTTTCAGGTCTTGGGATCATTTTCCTTGCATGAGATGACTCCTTTTTAGCTGTTACTGATGTTCTTACAGATTTTTGTCATTCATGAGAATTGTAATTTTTTTTGTAGCATTTCCTTTTTGCAAACACACTGAGATAAAGTGCCATCTGTTGCATGATTGGGATCTTGCATGCTTTGTGCCTATTTATACTTGCACTACATAATAAAGTGTCATGAGGGGGGGGGGGTTGATCTACCTTTGTCAAGTGAGTGTTTCTTCCACAATATAAGCCTCATTATGTGTGTCCAGAGATTGATCATCCTCGACACCATAATTTATATGTGTTTGTACTTTCTTCGATATGCATTTATTCTTCCTTTCATGCCTTTCCCTGCTCAGCATTATGGGGGGATATTTCCTGTTGGTTCTAATGCTTCCTTGGTTCGATGGAGTGAGCCATGTATTCAGTATTTGTTCCTATGTACTAGGAAGATGCAGTGGCTGGATACCTATGCATTTTGGTGAGATGGATCATTTACCATATGGACACTCTTTCATTCATGTTTTCAAGGCATCCTTCCATCTTTTGATCAACTCTTTAGAATTCGGTATTTTTTACCATATGTATCTTCAAGTTTTGATGTTTTCCTTGTTTTACATCCTGATTCAAGCAGTGTCATTTAAGGGTACTCATACAGATTAGAATCTTCTCTACCTGATTAGATTCTATTTCAGTGGAGGTTCCATCAATTATTCTTTGACGGTGTTTGCAGATTCATGCTTCAGTGGTGTTCTTCATGTTCTTCTTTTGACCAACTTTTCAAATTTTGGTATTTTTGCTATCTGTATCTTCGAGTTCTAATGTTTGCCTTTGTTTTCCATCCTGAATTGAGTAGTGTCATTTGAGGGCACTCATACAGATTACAGTCTTCTCTACCTGATCTTTGTTCATATTTTCTGGTACATTCTCTAGTTTGGAGGCTTCTTCAATCCTTCACTATGCTTCATCTCTTTTCAGAGAGGGGTTTTTCCCACTGGGTTTTCTCCTTTCTCCTCTTTATCAGAGATTTTTTGTACTTGGGTACCTGATTAGGCCATATTGTTGGGACCTATTTCCTTCTTTCAGTAGTTGTTTTTAGGTTTTTAGCTTCTCCCTAAGTTTATCTTAATGGGGGTGTTAGAGTAATAAGTTAATTCACTTATTAATTAAATCATTTGATTTAATTATTAATGTCACTTATTATCTCTAGTTCACTTAAGATAAACTTTAAGCATATAATAATTAATTCTTTATTAATTATTATCATGCAACCTAGGTTTCTCCCCTTTTAGGGTTTTGATCACCTTTCTAAGATTTTGATGTTTTTGTAATTATTATTCCCTCTCTGAATGAATATTTTATCTTTCAGATCATTATGAGTTGTGTCTCCATTTTTTGCTTTTGTGACAAATTTTTTGCTGCATTGGATCTTGGTGATAGAATTCTATGAATTCTAACATAAATACATTGATATTTATATTGTACTGAAATGCCATCATGATGTGTATTATTTAAATGTAACAAATTTATGGATTTGATGTTGTGCCCCTTGGGGTGATTATGTGATGCTTCAACTCTGTATATATTGGGCAGGTTCACTTGATGTAAGTTTTGAGTGGTTATAGGTACAAGGTATTTCTCCACTTTGCACTATAGATGTAAGTTGCACCTCAACAATGCTTATATGAAGATGTTACATTGGCCATTAATTATTTTTCCTTAGCTAGCATACTCACTTTGAGTCTAAATCCCTAATATTTCACCCACGTTGATCCGAATAGTGTCATTTATATGATTCCAAAAACATGCCCTATGTGAATGCCCAATGAGTGCATAATTTAATATGATTTCTTGAATTTTGGTTTTTGTTAATTAAAAATGAAAATATACTTTTACGGGTTGAAATTTTTAATTTAGGTTTGGGTAAAATGAGGGTAAATGAAGTTAAATTATTTTATTTTTGAAAACACCTTGGGTTGGGAATGCCTATTTATAATTAATTCAATTGTGTGAATTAAATGATTCTATATTATGCTTATATAGATTTAAATCATAGACTAAAATGTTGTGATTTCAATTATGGATATATTTAAAGGTTTATTTGGGTTTGGGTAAATTAGGGTTAAATGGAATTATTTGAAAAAGGAAATAAAGTTATATTATTTTATTTGGAAATTAGAGAAGGGATAAATAGGAAAAAGGACTTTTCATTTTTCATAATTCTATTTTTAGAAGAAAATCGTGGGTGTAAAACCACTCTTCTTGGGAAAATCTTGAGTTGATGATTAAGGGAGTGAATGTGGGTGAAGAATGATGAGATTAGAGGCAATAGATAGTGAATTGGGAAGGGACAGTGCATGTGCATGGATTCCTCATTTGTGAGGTGTGTTTAATTTTCTCTTCATTTAAAATTATGACTAAAACTAAGGTAAGTTCATAAATTCTCCTCTATGGATTATTCCCCTTTATTGTAAATGGTTGGAATAGATTTACACAAGTGTCAAAAGATCCTAATGCCTTTCCATTCATAATTTTTAATTGTGTAGGTTTTAAATATTTTCTTTTTAAATTTCCCCAAAAGTATCAATATAATACCCAATTTTTTGAAAATTAAATGAAAAATCAATTTTATAGCTTAGATTGAGTGTTGGGAACTTTTGGAACCAAAGGGCATCTTTTAATTTTCAAATTTTGGAAATTTAAATTTTGCTAATTTATCAAGGAATTTCAATGGTGGATTGGAAAAATCTCTAATTTTAATACATTTGGAAAAATAAAAAGTTTGAATGTATATTATGTATTTTGGAATGCAGGTGTAAGATTTGCCTATGAAGGCAACCACCCAAGATCTAGAGACCAAATGACAAGAGAAAATGTATATGTCAAGAATAAATTGTATTCTCAAGGTGAGTACAAAGGAGTGAATAAGACAAGGACAAGTATTTGTATCTCATTACATGATAATCGAGAGACTTCTTATCACCCACACAAGGTGGAATCAATTGTCCACCATAGTTGGGTTATCCTCCAATGTATAATAGAACATGTGCAACAAAGGTGGATGGTGATAAAGTGATAAGACCATAAAATGTGGATCACCCACCTAAGGTGGAAAACTCCATCCACTATAAGTGGATATGATAAAATAATAACATGATAAGTCCACATAAAGCAGAAATGCTCCATGTAATCCATTATAATTCCCTAAGTAAGCTTAAGTAAAGTGTAATTAGTACCTAGGCGAGAAATAACCAAGGTAAAATGCCTAAATTATAGCAACACTCCCCTTAAGTGAAACTTATGGAGAATGTACAAAAGATAATAATGCAATATGGCTCCCAGCTGTGAGGCCATGTTAGGTACCCATGTGCAATGAAAATATAATCTCTCACAAGCGGAGAAAGGGAAAAAACCACGTGGGAGAAAACTCCCCTCCAAAAGAGATATGAAAATGCACAATGCTCTCAATAATGAATGAGAGAGAAGAAGAGAGACCATAAAGCCCCCCTCAATGTCGAATCTTCTGCAAAGATGGTCCAAAATGACAACCAATGCCCCTCCACAGGAAGAAAATAGAGCCAATATTGCACCAAGTGTGTCAAAGTGTGAAAAAATGAGGTACCAATGTTGATGAATAAATGATGATGAATAATCCATTGTAATATGATAGAGATCAGGCATGGAGACACCTTCTTGAGCATCAACTAAATTCTCATTAATGGTAGATTGGTAAATTCTATGTCTACTATGGATCCATGCACTACCAATGACAAATTGGTATAGTCTAAGTCTCCTTTGGAGCCATGCACCAAGTCTCACAAGATACTTCCTAATCTAGTGAGTACAAAATTATTACATCTAATATATCATCAATGAAAAAGTACAAATAAGGATGACACTTTATATTAGTGCGTGTACAACATAGCTCATGCATGCAAGAGAATACAATATCACGTAACAAATATGTAAAGATGGAAACTAATAATGATGCCACCAAGAACATGCTATAAAAAATCATTGATGATGTCCCCTAATTGGAATGATGTGCCAAGAAAACATAGGAGTATCTAACCCCTTGGCTGCCGGTTGGAGGATGGATTGCGGCAACAAGTATGGTATTCATTGTCTCTGAAAGAGATCCATAAAAGAGAGATCAGTCCTAAGGAAAACATAGTATCCAAAGGAATATGTTGGATAATGCATAGGGCATGATAATATAATGTAACTTGGATAAATCTAAGGAAATCATCGTCTTCTTGTCCACCCACATAAGATATTGCATTGAATCACTATGTATGTGTGTGAAAAATGTGAAACAAGGAGCGAAGTGTGTTCCCCCATGTTAAAGCAATTACAAATTTCATAATGGGAGTAATGAATTTGATGGAGCATACATGCACCCACAGGAGATGTTTTCACTATGAGATGTGCCCAAGCAAGGAAAAACCAAGGGAAATGAAACACATGACAAAAGAGAGCACAAAAAGGGATCTAGTAAATCTAGGGTTAGTATGATCATATGATAACTCATGTATATCAAGATGAATTGGCATCATTCCCTAAAGTTAGAAGAACTATGAGCACAATGGAAGAAGATCACATACGAGATACAAAAAAAGTCTTTTTGGGCCAACATTGCAGAGACCAAAAAGAATAGTTTCTACCACTTTGTGTCATCCCCAATAAAACAACACAAAAGCACATTTAAGGAGAAATAACACGGGCATGCCATATAGAATAAATGAGGTACAAATAGAGGAATGTCATGATAATTCAATTCTTTTATCACCTTGTGTCAACAAAGATATAAGGGTCATTTAAAAAAATCTAAACAAAACATATAACAAGAAACACATCATGGGGAAAGCACAACACAATATTAAAACACACCAAATAATCCACCATACAAGAGGAGCTAATCAAGAATATTACTTTCCCCCCATCTTGGTCTGTACTATTTAGGGAAAGTAGGAAATACACAAGAGGTGCAAAACTGAGTAATTTATAGCAGCAACAACATATTTTGCCTCAACTGTAGACTGTGAAATATAACTTTTCTTCTTGCTTAGCCATGTGACCAATCTTTCACCTAGAAAGAATGCACCTCTACTAGTACATTTCCTGTCATCAATGTTTCCAGCCCAATCTACATAAGTGTAGACTTTCAGATCAAAAGTACCTCCTTTCTTGTACAATAAACCAAATTCTTTCGTTCCTTTCACATGTCTCAAAATTATTTTTACTGCAAACATATGTGTTTCCTTAGGATTAGAAGAAAATCTTACAACAATCCCAATAGTGTGTGCTATATCAGGTCTGCTTTGAATAACATACTACAATTTACCAATCATGGATTGGTAAAGAGTATTATCCACCTCTTGTGTCTCATCTTCTTTAGATAATCTACATCCAGTAACCATAGGTGTTCCAATAGGCTTGGAATCTTCCATACCAAAGGCTTTGAGGATCTCTTTGATATACTTAGCTTGTGTAATATAGACCCCTCTAGTAACTTGTTGTCTTTGTAGACCTAGAAATAACTTAATCTCTCCAATCATTGATATTTCAAACTATTTTCTCATTTCATCAGCAAGTCCTTTACATAAGGTTTCATTACCTCGAAAAATAATATCATCAACATAAATTTCAGCAATCAAACTTTGTTGTGACTGTCACATTTCAAGTAAACATTATTGTTATCACTTGTTCTCTGAAATCCTATTTTTATTAGATAAGAGTGCAATCTCTCATACCATGCTCAGGGTGCTTGTTTCAAACGATATAAAGCTTTATGTAACTTACATACCTTTTTCTTGTTAGTGCTCTCAATGAATCCTTCAGGTTTCTCGATGTATACTTCTTCAAGTATGCCATTAAGAAATGCAGACTTAACATCTATTTGATATACCTTGAATCCTTTGTAATAAGCATAAGCTAGAAGTACTCTAACTCCTTCCAATCTAGCAATAGGTGTAAAATTCTCTCCATAGTCAATACCTTCTTCTTGTGCATAATGTTTGCAAACCAATCTAGCTTTATTTATGATAACTTCTCCATGCTCATTCAATTTGTTTCAAAAAATCCATTTAGTAGCAATAACATTTTTGTCTTGAGTTCTGGGTACTAATGTCCATGTCTTGTTCTTCTCAATTTGATCATACCCTTCTTTCATTGCTTTCATCCAATCTTTATTATCTAGTGCTTCTTTAACTTTATTTGGCTCAAATGTAGATAATAAACATGTATTGTCTCTTACCTTGATTGTATTCATCACTCCAGCATCCTTATTTCCAATAATATTTCTTAGGGAATGGTTCCTCCTCACATACTTTTCCAAAATAGGCTTGGTAGGTCTCGGTCCTTCAACATCAACATTCGGGTGTAGAAATCCTTGTTCATCTTCCTCCTCGGTAGGTGCTCTCATTAAGGTATCAGGAACATCAGGTTGTACACATAAAAATTTCTCATAATCCTCAAGTTCCTTCTTTCCATCTTCATCATTTCTTTCTGCAAATTCATCAATTCTTACATTTGCACTTTACACCATCTTGTTTGTAACTTTGTTCAAACATTTGTAAGATTTACTCCTCATAGAATATCCTAAGAACATTCCTTATTCTCCTTTTGAATCAAACTTTCCTTCTCTAGAATCTTTTAGAATATAACATTTTCTTCCAAGAACTTTAAAGTAACTGACATTAGGTTTGTGTTCATACCAAATTTCACAAGGTGTCTTGTTGGTACCTTTCTTCATTTGTACTCGGTTCAATGTGTAAACAATAGTACTCATAGGATCTCTCTAAAAGTTATGTGAAATTCCTTTTTCAACCAGCAGTATCTTAGCACAATCAACAATAGACCTGTTTCTTCTCTCAGCAATTCCATTATGTTGTGGTTTCCTCAGTCCTGACAACTGTCTCTTAATTCCATTCTCATTACAAAACAATGTAAAATCATCAGAAGTAAACTCACCTCCTCTATCAGATCTCAAACATTTCAATTGTCTTCTAGTTTCTTTTTCAACTCGGGCCTTATACCACTTAAACATTTGAAATGCATCATATTTTCCTTTTAAAAAATTACAGATATCATTCTAGAATAATCATCCACAAATAAAATAAAATATATGTCTCCATAATAACTTTGAGTCCTCATGGGTCCACATAAATCAGTATGCACAAAATCCAAAATTCCTTGTGTAACATAAGTCTTTCTTGAAAAACTAGATTTTGTCATCTTACCCATCTGACATTCTCTGCACATAGCATTCTCAGGTTTCTCTAATCCCAGTAGTTCTCTCACTCTATTCTTCTTACTCACTTTGATTAAGTTGTCAAAATTAACATGACAAAGCCTTTTGTGCCATAAACAAACATCTTCAACTTTTGCAAACATGCAAACCTTCATAGAAGTATCAAGATAAAATAAATTACCTTTAGATTTTTCTCCAGTAGCAATCAGACTATCCTTCTTATCAAATACTTTCACCTTTCCATATTGAAATTCCAGTTGGTGACTCATATTATTTAACTATACAACACTTAATAGATTATATTTTTAGCCTTCAACTCAATAAACATCATCACATCTTGTGTTATTCAGTAGAATTATAGAACCTTTTCCTTTCACAGGATATGGAGCATCATTACCAAATCTAAAAAATCCTCCATCATGCTTTTCCAAGGAAATAAACTTAAGTGTGTCACCAGTCATGTGATGTGAACAACCACTATCTATAATCCATGTTTCATTCTTACTTACTTGTGATATTAGGGCTCTTGGTTCTTCTTTGTTTTCTTCATCAGAATCATCTTTATTAGCAACATAAACAACTTATTTTCCATCATCACTGTCATCTGAATCATCATCACTTATTCCTTCATTATAAATATGACAAGATTTCTTACCTTTGTTTTTGTAGTCTCCGAATCTCCTAAATCTGTTTTCTCTTTTGTCTTTATCTCTGTTATCTTTCTTTTCCTCCTTATCTTTCTCAGGGCAATGAGATGCAAAACAATCAATTTTATCACAACTAAAATATTTCAAGGGTAACTTAACTTGGTATTTTCCTTTGCCTCTTTATAGCCTTCTAGCGAATAAAGCTTCAAATTCTCTCTCATTCTCATCACATTCATTAAATAACTTTTCAAGACCTTCAGTACAACTATAAAATTTCTCACTAGCACTTCTCAAATATCCATCTCTGGCTGTAGCTTCCCTAGCTTTTCCAATCTTCAAGGTAGACTTAAATGCATATTCAATCTTAGATGTAGCAAGCACACTATTGTCAAAATCATTTAACTCAAATGCAGTTAACTTACCAATAGTAGCATCCAGTGAAACATTCATATGGGGAATAGATCTTAGCTCTTTCATAGTAGATACACGAATAACATAACTCGGTAGCAGGGTTCTCAACATCTTACGTGTAACATGATCCTTGGTTATGGTTCCACCAGCTCCTCTGATAGAATTAACAGTCTCCTTAAGTCTTGTACTATACTATATTATTCTCTCTCTTCTTTCATCCTCATAGACTCAAATTTTCCTCTCAAATTTTCTTCTTTAGCCTTCTAAACATTTTGATCTCCACCATAGGTCAAAATAAGCTTATCCCACATTTTTTTTGAAGTAGTACATCCATCAAGCTCATCATATTCCTGGTCAGTAAGTGTAGAAGAAATCTAAATCATAACTTGTGTGTTTTCTTGTTTCTCTCTTTTGTCACTGATAGTCAAAGGTGCAGTAGTCAGTGCAACATATTCATTATCAAGAAAATGAAGTCCATGTTCTTCTACTCCAGACACATGCAACCTCATTCTAATTTTTCATGTAGAGAAATGATCCCTATTCAGCTTTGGTGCTTCCCTCTTATACATCTTTAGATCTTAACTCAAGTAATTTTAAACTTATCACTTCAGAGTAACTAGCTCTAATACCAATTGTTGGTCCACTGAGAGAAGGAGGGGTGAATCAAACAAAATCAAATCTTAATGCTCAACTCTTAACTCACTGATTCACTCGGTAGACCTGAATACAATAATAATCGATTCACCAAATAACTTAATGACTTAAACAAACATACATCTCAAATATGTAGATCAATCATTCAAACTCATTAACATCAGATTAACACAATTGAAACCAGATTTAATGAGGAAACCCAATTTGGGAAAAACCTCTATGGGAATTTTGACCCACAATAAAAGGTGTTCTCTTCTGAAGTACACTCAGTTAAGAACTTATCTTGTTTAAGATTATGAACACATTTTCTAAATGTGACCTTGTTAGGGGATTTACCTCATATCTGTTAGGATTTTCACCTTGTTAGGAGTGGCATTTTAGAGGTCTTTAAACACTCTTTTGGAATGTCACCTACTTCTAGGATTTACAAATATGATGGTTAAATCCACTCGGTTAAGAGATTTCTCTATTACAAATACTAATAATAAATAGTAAAACTTTGATCTATAAATATAGAAACTACCTATGCTTGTGTCATATCCTTTATGCTCAATTGAATACTAGCATCACATACTCCATTTATCTCTTTCTTAGACTATATATTCTTCAATATCTGTTTGTCTGTTCTACTCGGTAAATGTTGTTCTTCATATTCTTCTTCTTCGTTGTTCAACTCACCAGCCTCTCTATGTGTATTTATCTATGTTTGTTATCATTATTTATATAGACATAATTTTTCCTCTTAATCTCCTTAATTATATTTTCCATCATTTCCACTCTATCGTTCAATAATCTTCTTCATAAATTTCAACTCGGTAAACCACTTGAATTTTACCTCAAAACTTGAACTTTTCTTGGAACTCAAATAATTCAATTTAACCACTTGATTTTTTCCTTAGAACTTCTCATTGAATTTTCAAATTCATATATCTTATAAAAAACTTCCTTTAATTCATATACTCATCTAGCTCATCATCGCTTCGCATTTAATTTAATCTTATCATTATTTATAATCAATATCATGTACTTGGTAAACTTGCTTTGCAACTTGGTAACTGTCTTCATTCACTTCTCAGTGGCTAACTCATCTTTGGTGCTCGGTGCATGTCTTTCACTTAGTGTTCGGGAACTATGACTGACTTACATAACTCTATGTACCGACTGACTCTATCTAGCTTGCTAAAGTAACTCTTTCAGTCATAACTTTAACTCTTTACAATTTCTGACTTAATTAATCAATTGTACCAATTGGATAACATAAAATATATAGTATCAAAAAACTATATCATCATTAATTCATCATTATATGATTTTTATTTTTCACCCATTTAACTTCTCCTCTTAAGATATGGTAACATAATAAAGATCAATTAATCAATTTCTTGACATCAATGACAAAATGACAACTTATCTAAGCATTTCTACAATCATGATACTTGATATCACCCATTCTTCATCATCTCCATCAGATCTTCATCATTTGATTAATAAAGGGGTGAATCATTAATCAATAAATTCACAGATTTCAACCTATTTAAACTTTAAGCACCAAAATATTCAACAACAAATAATATAAATAAAAATTTCAAAGCATGCATCCATAAGTAATCAACAACACAATGTAAACACCATATTTTTTCATGAGGAAACCCAAATGAGAAAAACCATGATGGGAGTTGGTACCCACTAAAACTGTAGTCTTCTAGAATACGCCCTGTTAGGAGCTTACCATGTTAAAGGTTACAAAAGCACTGTTACGTGCCACCCGGTTAAGGGATTTTCCTTTAGATCTACTAGGATCTTTGCCCTGTTAGGAGAAGCCTTGTTAGAGGACTTTAGAACATTCAATTTGAATTCCACCTTGTTAGAGGATTTACAACAAAGATCTGTTAGGATCCACCATGTTAAGGGATTTCAATGTTAAAATTGTTAGAAAGCAACAGATAAAGCAATCTGCAAAATTGCACTACCTCAACATGATCAGATCCAATTAAGTTCTAAAATTATTCTCCACACACTATACTCTTCATTGGCTTGATCACACTTGATTCCTTCACTTTCTTTGTCACTGAATCCTTCTGAAATTCACAATCAACAAATAACTTCTTCTTGAACTTTCCAATATATAGATTTTATTCAACCAACTTAAAATAAACCCTAGACCTGAGATATGAACGATCTAGAACATATTAGGTAAGATAAACGTGTCTAAAAACTCATAAACCATTTTTCTCTGACCGTGTCGGCTTACATATGGATTTCACCTTGGAAATTGAACCATCTTCAAAAACTTGTTTGACCAAAAGAAACTTCTTGAAGAATCCACCACAAATGTATACCTCGAGCAATGTGATGTCAAATATGTTCCACAAATCATGAAACTGCCTTACTAATTCACAAAAAATATCACCGATCCTATTGCCACTTCGAATTTCTTCACCGATTCACAAATCTTCATTATCTATTAAAGAACTTAGTCTTGTTTACTTTTTCATCCTGTTAACACCGCTTCCAGTCCAATAAAGTAGTTTTACCTTTCAACAATATGAGTCATGGTCACATACATAATATCTGGACATTGTTGTCAATCATATCCTATGACTGCTCCATCAAATAGTTTACCAATTTTAGATAACATTTAAATCACTTTCTATCTATCACTAACTATTTTAGCAGTTACCCAGTTTGATTTAATTCAAATATAACCAATTCAATACTTCATATCAAAATTTATGATTAAAAATTTAACATCATAACACATAAACTATTCTTCCATTAGAATAAAAAATTCAAAATCATAATGAAAGGCTTAATTCACTCACACAATTTTTGGTAACATACTAAAAACACTAAGTCAACCAGTTGACATAAATGACAACCAAATAATTGATTCACCTGTCATCAAATTTGTACCAATCTTTATCAATGCAATACTTAGCATCACTATATCAGTTATGCTAACATAGTCGACCTATGCTTTATGGGCTTATAGGAGAAGTGTTCGTACTGCAACTGCAAAAAATACTCCTTGTAATTTAGTTTATGGTGTGGAAACGATTATGTCTTTGGATTTGGAAATACCTTCATTAAGAGTCTCTTTTAATGACATAATTGATAATGACACTTTGAGAGAACAACGACTTCAACAATTTGAAATTTTAGATGATCAACACATTAATGCCCTTGAGAACATTCAAGTCTATCATTAATCTTTAAGGAAGAAATAAAATCATAAATTAATTGAGAATTCTTTTTCAGTTGGAGAGTTGGTTCTTTATGAGAATCAACATAACATAAATGATCTACCTGGAGAAATATGTAAGTTTGGTTCTAATTGGCTTGGCCCATACATCATCACTAAAGTTTATGGTTATGGCGCATATAATTTAGCTAATATAGATGGTGTACCACTTAGGGACCCTATAAATGCTATGCACTTGGGTTGGTACTATGCCTAACTCTTCTTTTCTTTATTTATCCATCTTCCTTTCTCATTTCCATCTTTATGTGTGTGCTAGTATCTTTTTATTAAAGCATTATGTGTTAATATTTATTATTTTCATGTATGGATTCATTCTTGAAAAAAATGTACATGTTTTGGTCTTGAATTTAATTTTAATATGGTAATAATTTTAGTTAGGATATTACTTATAAGATGCTTGCACCCTTTCTTTTCATCAATAGTTTATGTTTGAATAGATTAGCATTTACTTATTTTTGATAGCTAGACTACAAGTTCATCTATTTACATAAGCATATTACATCATCATAGTTGCATTTAATTAAAGCTAACTTTTAATTAAATCACATGTATATCATTTTAATCCTTAAAGAATTGATTACATAATCAATCATAGAGACATTAAAAATGATAATATACATGTAAATGTAGATAATATCCATATATATATATATATATATATATATATATATATATATATATATCTCAAAATGTTTGGTACATAGTTGGCACTATTCAAAATGTGCCTTATCTATCTCAAAACATACATGATGCATCATCATATAAAATCACTCCTCGACCATGGGATGATGATTCCCAAATCCAGCAGGCCTGTGATGAGAGGAAGGTGGTCGTGTTGTAGATGATGGTCTATGATCGGTCATGGATCGTCAATGACTCCTAGATGAGCCCCGCTTTGACCAACCTCGTAGTACCCCTTGTATCTCTTGAAGCTCATGCTGGGTCTCTGCTAACTCTCACTAGAGTTGATCCCTATCATATCTGAGTAGCTTTATCTCCACCTACACTGATGCAAATAGATACTTGTGTCACCCAAGATCTCGTTGTTCCTCATATCTCACCTGAGAGGATGATGGTATCCTCGACGCTAGAGTGATATTGATGACATGTAACTGTTTGAATGTTTGAATATGTTAAGTTGATCACCGAAATGCGGAAAGAAAATGCAAGACACTAAATTAGTTAATAGATTGTATTGTCATTAATGTCAACTTGATATAACCTAATCGGTTATAATAAAAGTGTCAAAGACTTCAGAGAATCAAAGAGAAAAAGATTATGCTTTTAGTAATGTATAAAAGACAAGCATTCACTATGTGACTTCAAACACTAATGGTTAGTGGAACCCGATGGATAGAGATCACTGAAAGTCAAGTCATAGTGATGCTCAAGAAATAATAATCACGAGCATTACCGATGAGCAAAATCACAAGCATAACCGACGACCAAAAACATAGTGTAAATTGACGGAGAAGCCCGAGGAGAACTGGAGTGTTGACTAAAGCTATCAAAGAGTTAAAACACCGAAATTAACTTTAGTTCAGAAATGAAAAAAATATCTAGCTGGGAGCTAAATATAGACTTAACTGGTAGTTATCTTTGTTTTCACCGACAAGATAAAGCCAAAGATGAGTAAAGGATTTAAATTTGTTTTGTCCAGTTGGAAAGAAGATCTCTACGAGATAAAACAAGAGTTTTGATTTAAAATCTAATTGGCTAAGATTGCGGATCATGCCAAGATCAAGAAAATCAAGAACCTAACAACGGTGATATCATGTCTATAAAAGAGACAACTTGATTCATTACGAATTGAGAGGGTGAATGAATGAAAAAGAGGATGTTGAAGAGAAGCTGATGAAGAGCAACTTCATATAGTCCTGATCAATCAAGCTGAGGAAAGAGCTAAAGTTTTCTACAGACACCGAGCAACAAAGCACAACATCACCAAGCAAAACAAAAGTGGAGCAAAGGTATTAAAAGAGACATATAAATCAGATTAGTTTTATGAGCTTACAATAGATCTAAAAATCTGCAAGTATAAGTTGTATATGTGAACATATCATACTTTTTCATTTCAACCATTGATTCAGAAAGTATCTTAACCGAGCGGAATTTAAAGATCCTTTCTATATTGAGATACATCCCAAGGAGTATCAAAAAGTTTGATCACGAAGATAGCATTAGATGCCAGAGACCTATTGACAGGCCAAGTGAGTGTTTGATCAAGGAAGGTAGCATAGAGATGCCCGATATCAAGTGATAGACTAAACTTTTAAATCCTCTAACAAGGTCACACCTAACAGTGTGTTGTAACCTTTAATAGGGTTGGCTCTTCACTGAGCTCACTTCAGAAGAGTGAAAATTTTGGGTTACCAGTCCCAAGTGGTTTTTCCCTTAACAAGGTTTCCAAGTTAAAAATCCATGTGTCAATGTGTCTATGAGTCATTACTTTACTGTTTTGCATTTCACATAGCTTACCTAGATTGATCGGTATACTCTAGATAATTTACTATCTTTCAGTAAATTAAAAAATTGCTATTCAGTAAACATACAATATAAGGTTTAACAAAGCATTCCAAGTAGTAGTAATTTGATAATTGTAATTGAAGGCATTCATCTTATAGGACCGAGGATAACTAGAGGCTTAATATTGTGGTACTAAGTTTTTGGGTTGATTATTGGAATATTTTTTAGGTCATTGATTCACCCCCTCCTCTCAGTTATTACTGAATATGTGTTGCCTACAGGACCTCACACTCTTGAGTAATTAAGAGTAAAGCATGAGCATAATTGGATGATGATAGAACTTTCCTCATCACTCTCCAATGCTAAGTTTGAAGATGTCAAAACCTGCACCTCTGCAAAGCAAATGTGGGATAAATTGAATCTAGTACATGGAGGAGATGCTAATGTACTAAGAGAAAAGGCATAAATTCTAAGAGGGAGGTTTGATGACCTAAGGATGAAAGAAGGAGAAAAAATCCCTCAGTACAGCTGCAAAATCAAAGAGGTAGTCAATGCTATTTAAAGAGTTGGAGGTGTACTTGGAGAAGAGATAGTGGTAAGTAAAAAATTAAGAACCTTACTGCCTGTATATGCTATTAGAGTTTCTACTATTCAAGAAATGAGAGTAGTTGCAAACAATACAATTATTCTAGATAGTTTGATTGGTAGACTGATTTCAATTGAGATGAATAACTTTGATAATAGTATCTTACCATCTATAGAATCTGCATTTAAATCTTCTTTAAAGATAAGTAACTCAAGTCATAGACATGCTATTAGAAATGATAGTGACAGTGATAATAAGGATCAAGGACTTGATGAGATTGAAGCACTAATGGAAAGAATATTGTAGAGAGGCAAAGGTAGATACAAAGGTAAATTACCACTTGTATGTTTCAATTGTAAAGAGGTTGGACACTTTGCTGTAAGATGTCCAAACAGAAGAAAAGATGACAGAGGAAATGACAGATCATATGAGAAGTAGTTTGATAGAGGTGAGAATAGAGATTACCGAAGCAACTGACAATCTGACAAAAGAGATACCCGAGACTACAAGGACAAAGGGAAGAAAGCTTATTACCTAGCTTAGAACAGAGATGATGAAACTGACACCGAATCAGAAGAATACATCCAAATGGTATTTGTAGCCATAAAGGATGATTTAGATGAAGAAGAAGAAAGGTATGTAGAAACTGAACTCATATCTAGAGTTAGTAAAAATGATGTCGAGATCATAGATAGTGGCTGCACTCACCATATGACTGGGGATAAAAAAAAACTTAAGACTTTTGAATGCTATAATGGTGGTTCAGTGAGAATGGGAAATGATACACCTTGTCTAATTGAAGGTAAAGGAACTATAATGTTGAATAACTTGATCAAATGTGAAAATGCTTACTGGGTAAAATGACTGAATTATAATTTGTTAAGTGTTTCACAGCTGAATAATATAGGTCACCGAGTGGCATTTGAAAATAAGAAGGAAAAGATCTTCAATGAACCAGGAAGGTTGATTGGTATCGGTGAGAAGATAAAAGGTAACCTTTTCTATCTTGATGACACTAACACCACTTGTTTAATGGATAGAAACGAAGACATATGGTTGTGGCACAAAAGATTGTGTCATGTGAATTTTGACAATACGATAAAGATAATAAACAAAAGGAATGTCAGAGGCTTACCGAGCATGACTAAGCCCAATCATATCATGTACAAGAATTGTCTAAAAGGTAAGATGACAAAGTCTAGTTTCAAGAGTAAAACCCATACATCTAATGTAATTCTAGAATTAGTCCATACAGATCTATGTGGACCCATGAGGACAAAGAGATACTATGGAGATAGGTATTTTATTATCTTTGTTGATGATTATTCTAGAATGATGACAGTCATGTTCATAAAAGATAAATCAGAAGCATTTAAGATGTTTAAATGGTATAAGGCTATGGTAGAGAAACAAAGTGAAAAGAAATTGAAATTCTTAAGGTCAGATAGAGGAGGGGAATTTACTTCAGATGAATTCACTAACTATTGCAATGAGCATGTAATTAAAAGATAGGTTTCTGCACCCAGAATGCCACAGCAAAACAGAATTGCTGAAAGGAGAAATAGATCAATTATTGACTGTGCAAGAACATTGATGATTGAAAAGAGCATTACTCAAACTTTTTGGAGGGAAGTTGTCAGTACTGTTGTCTACACACTAAATAGAGTACAATTGAAGGACACAAAGAAGAAACCCTATGAGTTGTGGTATGGTCATACACCCAATGTACATTACTTCAGAATATTTGGTAGTCAATTTTATATTTTGAAGGAAGATAAAAATGGAAAAATTGACTCCAAAAGTGATGAAGGTATCTTTCTAAAGTAGTCAACAAAAAGAAAGGCTTATAAATGTCTTAACAAGTCATCTAACAAAATTATTGAAAGTGCAAGTGTGAAAAGAGATGAATTTGTAGAAAAGAATGATAAGAAAAGAAAAAAGGAACTAGAGGACTACAATAGGTTTGTTTATATAGAACCTAACACTCTACTCGAGCAACGGTGTATCGCTCCCGAGCAACAAAACATTCCACCCGAGCATCAAGATGTAATTACCAAAAATTTGGAAAATCCTCAAGATGATGTTCCAAACAATGGAGAGGAGAACGAAGCTCAAGAAGATGATCAGATCATAGGAGACAAGAAGGCTAGAACAAGAACAAGAAGTAAGTCACTAAACACTAGATGTTTACTTTGTGATTTTGAGCCTAAATCTGTTGACATTACACTTGATAATGAAGAATGGGTCAGTGCTATGAATGAAGAAATATAATAGATTGAGAAGAATAGTACATGGAAACTAGTACCGAGATTAGATGACAAGAATGTCATCGGTACCAAATGGATATTCAGAAACAAGATGAATGAGAATGGAGAAGTCACAAGAAATAAAGAAAGGTTAGTATGCAAGGGATATGCAGAAGAAGAAGGTATTGATTATGGAGAAACCTTTGCACCTGTTGCTAGACTAGAAGGAGTAAGAATCTTACTTGCTTATGCTGCATTTAAAGGATTCAAGCTATACCAGATGGATGTCAAATCTGCATTCCTAAATGGAATACTGGAAGAAGAGGTATACATTCAACAACTAGAAGGGTTTGTTGATCTAGACAAGAGAAACATGGTATGTAGACTACATAAAGCCTTGTATGGATTGAAACAAGCACGTAGAGCCTGGTATGAAAGACTTCACTCCTATCTCATTAGCATAAAATTTGTTAGAACAAGTGAAAATAACAATCTGTACTTAAAAGAAGATATCGATGGTAATATTCTGATTGCTAAAATTTTTGTTGATGATATCATTTTTGGGGGAAATGAATTGTTATGCAAATCCTTTTCTAATGAAATGAGAAAAGAATTTGAAATGTCTATGTTTGGGGAGATCAAATTCTTTCTTGGTCTACAGATTCTTCAACAAAATGTAGGCATATATATCACTCAGTCTAAATACATCAAGGAAGTGCTGAAGGTATTCAAGATGGAAGATTCCAAACCATTTGGAACACCCATGGCTACCGGATGTAAGTTGACAAAAGAAGACAAATCAAATAAGGTCAATCAAACATTGTATAGATCAATGATTGGCAAACTAATGTATATTTTTCACACCAGACCAGATATAGTACATACAGTTGGAATAGTTGCAAGATTCTCTTCTAATCCCAAAGAATCACATATGACTGCTATTAAGATAATTCTGAGATATCTGAAGAACACTGAGGACTATGGCTTATGGTATAAAAGAGAAGGAAAATTTGAGCTACAAGTCTATACAGATGTTGATTGGGCTGAAAACATTGATGACCTAAAGAGCACAACTGGAGGAGCATTCTTCATGGGTGACAGACTTGTCACATGGATCAGCAAAAAGAGAGGATGCATCTCTAAGTCTACTGCAGAAGCAGAGTGTGTGGTTGCGGCTGCAAATTGCTCCAATATTGCATGGATCAAACAATTGCTAGAAGGTATGAATATGAAGATTCTTGAACCAGTAATTATCTATTGTGATAATACTAGTGCAATTAACATTTCTAAGAATCCAGTCATGCATGATAAGACTAAACATATTGCTATCAAATATCACTATCTAAGAGAACAAGTGCAAGAAAAGGAGGTGACATTGGAATATGTTCAATCAAAGGAACAATTAGCTGATATATTCACCAAGTCATTACCAAAGGATACATTTGAGTACCTGAGACAGAGACTAGGGATCCAACCCTTGTCTATCAGTCAGTAAGCTGACTAGGAGATTGCATCAACCCACACATAATATGAAGATCATTCATGTTGATGAAAACACCGAGATGAATAACATTAGTTACATATGTACACAATAAGGTGCAAGAATGCACCGAATACTAGAGACATTGTATTGCCGATGGATAGGGAAATTCAAGGAATATATTATGTAAAGGAATGGAACATGATATAGATATTTTTTTTTTTGTTTTCCATTGTTTTCAAAGGGAGAGAGATTATATCATTATCATAAGGGAGATATCATAAGGGAGAGATATCAGGAATCATAATGGAGAGAAGTAACAAAGGGAGAGAGTTCATACAAGAGAGATATTACTGTCAAAGGAAAAAGAGATTATCAAGAAGAGGAACAGTCAAGGTAGAGCACATATCAGAACATAAACATTAGATGCTACATCTATCTAGTGAAGGGATTGAAGATTACAAACAACCATACTACAAGAAACAAATCAAAGCTATTTGAGCTTACCGAAAGCAAGACATTTGTAATAGTTACAATAAGAAAGCTTGATGAAACTGTTATATTTCATATTGTATTAGTGATAGTATAGTATGATAATGTAGTATGTTGCCATAAATGCCAAAGGGAGAGATTGATGACATGTAACTGTTTGAATGTTTGAAGATGTTAAGTTGATCACTGAAATGCAGAAAGATAATGCAAGACATTAAATTATTTAATGGATTGTATTGTCATTGATGTCAACTCGATATAACCTAATCTGTTATAATCAAAGTGTCAAAGACTTAAGAGAATTAGAGAGAAAAATATTATGCTTTCAGTAATGTATAAAAGACAAGCATTCACTATGTGACTTCAAACACCGACGGTTAGTGGAACCCGATGGACAGAGGTCACCAAAATTCAAGTCATAGTGATGCCCAAGAAAGAACACCGATGACATTACTGACGAGCAGAACCAAAAGCATAACAAACAACCAGAAATATAGTGTAAACCGACGGAGAAGCCTGAGGAGAAATGGAGTGTTGATCGAAGATATCAAAGAGTTAAAACACTAAAATTAACTTGAGTTCAAAAATGACAAAATATCTAGTTGACAGAGCTAAATATAGACTTAACTGGTAGTTATCTTTGTTTTCATCGACAAGATAAAGACAGAGATGAGTAAAGGATTTAAAGATGTTTTGTCTAGTTGGCAAGAAGATCTCTATGAGATAAAACAAATTTTTTTCTTTAAAATCTAACTGGCTAAGATTGCAGATCACACCAAGATCAAGAAAATCAAGAACCTAACAATGGTGATATCATGTCTATAAAAGAGACAACTTGATTCATTACATATTGAGAGGGTGAATGAATGAAAAAGAGGATGCTGAAGAGAAATAGATGAAGAACAACTTCATACAGTCCTGACCAATCAAGCTAAGGAAAGAGAAAATTTTTTCTACAGACACCGAGCAAGAGAGAACAACATCACCAAGCTGAACAAAAGTGGAGCAAAGGTATTAAAAGAGACATATTGATCAGATTATTTTTATGAGATTATAATAGATCTGAAAATCTGCAAGTATAAGTTGTATATGTGAATACATCATACTGTTTCAGTTTAACCATTGATTCAGAAAGTCTCTTAACCGAGCGGGATTTAAAGATCCTTTCTATATTGAGATACATCCCATGGAGTATCAAAAAGTTTGATCACGAAGATAGCATGAGATGCCAGATGCTTGTTGATAGGCCAATTAAGTGTTTGATCAAGGAAGGTAGCATAAAGATTCCCAATATCAAGTGAGAGACTAAAATTTTAAATCCTCTAACAAGTGCACACCTAACAGTGTGTTTGTAACCTTTAACAAGTTTTGCTCTTCACCGAGCTCACTTTAGAAGAGTGAAAATTTTGGGTTACCGGTCCCAAGTGGTTTTTCCCTTAACAGAGTTTCCACATTAAAAATCCACATGTCAATGTGTCTATGAGTCATTACTTTACTATATTGCATTTCACATAGCTTAACTGGATTGATCGGTATACTCTAGATAATTTACTGTCTTTCGGTAAATTAACAAACTACTATTTGGTAAACATAGAGTATAGGGTTTAACAAAGCATTCTGAGCAGTAGTAATTTGATAATTATATTTGAAGGCATTCATCTTATAGGACTGAAGATAACTAGAGGCTTAATATTGTGGTACTAATTTTTTGGGTTGATAATTGGAATATTTTTGAGGCCACTGATTCACCCCCCCTTCTCATTTATTACTAAAAGATATCTCTCAGGACCTCACCTACAAAGTGTCTCCATCCTCTCATCCCAAATATAATAAATATAATTTATAACATTAAAAAATATACATATTCATTTTCACTTAGATGTTTTCATGCCTGCATTTCTTTCTTGGTAGTCAGTATCGTCAGTAGCTGGAAAAAAAGGGGCTTTACCTTGGGATGTTGTTGGGGGGGCATGGACTGACTAGTCTCTCCATGCTTTCGAAAGCTAATATCCCTTGGGGGTGGAATCTAATATACATCTCTCAGTGGTAATCTCCTCAAAGGGGTAGCATATATCCCTTATGTTGTATCCTCCTCAGTTGCATCATAGTCCTCAAACATGGATGCTACCTTTGGTATATCTCCTAGTTTCTAATCCTCTCCCTCATCATCCTCATCCAACTACTCATCATATCACCCTCATCCTCATTTCAAGATACTACATGCTATACTCTCGAGTATGGCCCTAGATCTCTTATAGGATTGATAATCCATAAAGGATCAGAAGTTTTCATTAGTATATAAGTAGACAGTTTTGGTCAGCCGTTCGTGATCACCGAGGGATAGCACTCAGTGAGCATAGTGATCATTGAGATGTTTTGAACACCGAGAGATAGAACAATCACCAAGCAGTATATAAACTGAGATACATCACCAAGCAACAGTCTATGAAGCCATCACTGAGCACCAGTCTATATTGAGAGAACATTTCACTGAAAAAAGTGGATCTCACCTACACGTCAGCTAAAGCACTTTAATCTTTAAAATAAATTTTTGCTTAGCTGGATAACCATTTTTTGTGGATCAAGAAAAGTGTTAATTATGGATGTAATTAGTTAACTGATTGTATTCATGCAAACTAGGAGATCAAGTTCAAGTTGTAAAACTTAATCTTAGAGTTTATCAAGAAAAGTGTGAAACCTAATTAGGTCAAATATTTTGTATATAGATGTAATAATCAATCAAGAATGATATGATTGTAGCTACCAAGGATATCTATGGATTAGACAGAGAGTTTCATGCACAAGGATAGATAAAGGAGAATTCAATTAATAAAGAACTATATACAAGGCTACCGAGCAGAACATAGGTATTATCCATCACAATAAGGTGATATATTTTGTGTACTTAATGGATCTGTAATCAACAATTAAGATTGCAGCAATCATGTCATATATTTTATTACTCTTATTTTTGTGTACTTAATGGATCTATAATCAACAATTAAGATTGCAGCAATCATGTCATATATTTTGTTACTCTCTAACAATTGTAGAAAATTAGAAGTTATTGGTGAACTAAAAGAAGAAAATGAGAAAATGAAGCATGAAGTGAAGATTCAACAACATAATGATATGATCAAGAAAGTTGAAGATAGTACAAAAAGAATGGATGAATTTCTGAATGGACAAAGAAGACTCAACAACAATACTAGTTTAGGGTATACCAAGCATGGAGAATCATCAAACCAAGCTGATCAAATGAATTTCTACACAAATCATAATGGAGAGAAGTAACAAAGGGAGATAGTTCATACAAGAGAGATATTACTGTCAAAGGAAAAAGAGATTATCAAGAAGTGGAACAGTCAAGGTAGAGCACATATCAGAACATAAACATTAGATGCTACATCTATCTAGTGAAGGGATTGAAGATTGCAAATGACCATACTACAAGAAACAAATCAAAGCTATTTGAGCTTACCGAAAGCCAGACATTTGTAATAATTGCAATAGGAAATCTTGATGAAACTGTTATATTTCATATTGTATTAGTGATAGTATAGTATGATAATGTAGTATGTTTCCATCAATGCCAAAGGGAGAGATTGATGACATGTAACTGTTTGAATGTTTGAAGATGTTAAGTTGATCACTGAAATGCAGAAAGATAATGCAAGAAATTAAATCATTTAATGGATTGTATTGTCATTGATGTCAACTCGATATAACCTAATCGGTTATAATCAAAGTGTCAAAGACTTAAGAGAATCAGAGAGAAAAATATTATGCTTTCAGTAATGTATAAAAGACAAGCATTCACTATGTGACTTCAAACACCGACAGTTAGTGGAACCGGACAGACAGAGGTCACCAAAATTCAAGTCATAGTGATGCCCAAGCAAGAACACCGATGACATTACTGACGAGCAGAACCAAAAGCATAACCAACAACCAGAAACATAGTGTAAACTGACAGAGAAGCCCGAGGAGAACTAGAGTGTTGATCAAAGCTATCAAAGAGATAAAACACCAAAATTAACTTGAGTTCAGAAACGATAAAATATCTAGTTGATAGAGCTAAATATAGACTTAACTGGTAGTTATCTTTGTTTTCATTGACAAGATAAAGACAGAGATGAGTAAAGGATTTAAAGCTGTTTTGTCCAGTTGGCAAGAAGATCTTTATCAGATAAAACAAGATTTTTTCTTTAAAATCTAACTGGCTAAGATTACGGATCACACCAAGATCAAGAAAATCAAGAACCTAACAATGGTGATATCATGTCTATAAAAGAGACAACTTGATTCATTATGGATTGAGAGGGTGAATGAATGAAAAAGAGGACGCTAAAGAGAAATAGATGAAGAGCAACTTCATACAGTCCTGATCAATCAAGCTAAGGAAAGAGCAAAATTTTTCTACGGACACCAAGCAAGAGAGAACAACATCACCAAGCTGAAAAAAAGTGGAGCAAAGGTATTAAAAGAGACATATTGATCAGATTAGTTTTATGAGCTTATAATAGATCTGAAAATCTTCAAGTATAAGTTGTATATGTGAACAGATCATACTGTTTCAGTTTAACCATTGATTCATAAAGTCTCTTAAGCGAGCGGGATTTATAGATCCTTTCTATATTGAGATACATCCCAAGGAGTATCAAAAGGTTTGATCATGAAGATAGCATGAGATGCCAGATGCCTGTTGATAGGCCAATTGAGTGTTTGATCAAGGAAGGTAGCATAAAGATTCCTGATATCAAGTGACAGACTAAAATTTTAAATCCTCTAACAATTGCACACCTAACAGTGTGTTTGTAACCTTTAACAGGTTTTTCTCTTCACCAAGCTCACTTTAGAAGAGTAAAAATTTTGGGTTACCGGTCCCAAGTGGTTTTTCCCTTAACAGAGTTTCCATGTTAAAAATCCACATGTCAATGTGTCTATGAGTCATTACTTTACTATCTTGCATTTCACATAGCTTAACTGGATTGATCGGTATACTCTAGATAATTTACTGTCTTTCGGTAAATTAACAAACTACTATTTGGTAAACATAGAGTATAGGGTTTAACAAAGCATTATAAGCAGTAGTAATTCAATAATTGTATTTGAAGGAATTCATCTTATAGGACTGAAGATAACTAGAGGCTTAATATTGTGGTACTAATTTTTTGGGTTGATAATTGGAATATTTTTGAGGCCACTGATTCACCCCCCCTTCTCATTTATTACTAACAGATATCTCTCAAGACCTCACCTACAAAGTGTCTTCATCCTCTCATCCCAAATATAATAAATATAATTTATAACATTAAAAAATATACATATTCATTTTCACTTAGATGTTTTCATGTCTGCATCTCTTTCTTGGTAGTCAGTATCGTCAGTAGCTGGAAAAAAGGGGCTTTACCCTGGGATGTTGTTGCGGGGGCATGGACTGACTAGTCTCTCCATGTTTTCAGAAGCTAATATCCCTTGGGGGTGGAATCTAATACACATCTCTCAGTGGTAATCTCCTCAAAGGGGTAGCATATATCCCTTATGTTATATCCTCCTCGGTTGCATCATAGTCCTCAAACATGGATGCTACCTTTGGTATATCTCCTAGTTTCTCATCCTCGCCCTCATCATCCTCATCCAACTACTCATCATATCACCCTCATCCTCATTTCAATATACCATATACTCCACTCTCGAGTATGGCCCTAGATCTCTTATAGGATTGATAATCCATAAAGGATCAGAAGTTTTCATTAGTATATAAGTAGACAGTTTTGGTCAGCCGTTCATGATCATCGAGCGATAGCACTCAGCGAGCATAGTGATCATCGAGATGTTTTGAACACCGAGAGATAGAACAATCACCAAGAAGTATATAAATTGAGATACATCACCAAGCAACAATCTACGAAGCCATCACTAAGCACTAGTCTACACTGAGAGAACATTTCACTGAAAAAAGTGGATCTCACCTACACGTCAGCTAAAGCACTTTAATATTTAAAATAAATTTTTTCTTAGCTGGATAACCATTTTTTGTGGATCAATAAAAGCGTTAATTATGGATGTAATTAGTTAACTGATTGTATTCATGCAAACTAGGAGATCAAGTTCAAGTTGTAAAACTTAATCTTAGAGTTTATCAAGAAAAGTGTGAAACCTAATTAGGTCAAATATTTTGTATATAGATGTAATAATCAATCAAGAATGATATGATTGTAGCTGCCAATGATATCTATGGATTGGACAGAGAGTTTCATGCACAAGGATAGATAAAGGAGAATTCAATTAATAAAGAACTACATACAAGGCTACCGAGCAGAACATAGGTATTATCCATCACAATAAGGTGATATATTTTGTGTACTTAATGGATCTGTAATAAAAAATTAAGATTGCAACAATCATGTCATATATTTTATTACTCTTATATTTTGTGTACTTAATGGATCTGTAATCAACAATTAAGATTGCAGCAATCATGTCATATATTTTGTTACTCTCTAACAATTGTAGAAAACAACAAAATCCTTTCACAAGGTAGACTTAATAGTCTTTTTGTAAATCTCTTAATCGAGTGCACACGTACATTGTGTTGCTAAAATATCTTTATCGAGTAGACTTAACAAGTCTGACATGTTACCCCTAACAAAGTAAGATCATTAGAAGTGATCACAACTTGTAGCCCTAACAGACACCTTCCATTCTATAGATAGTAAAGCTTTGTGGGTTTCATCCCCACCGCACTTTTTACCTTCTAAAAAGGGTTTCTGCATGATCAAATACTTGTGTCATGTGTAAATGAGTTTCATGAATGTTTCAATGTTTCTTTACATGCATTTACATTTATGCTATGATATTTCATGCATGAAGTAGAAAAGCTACAGTGGTCAGTTATGCAAGTGATGATTACTAAGGTTTGATTTGTAAAGGTTTTTAAAGTGTACTAATTCACCCCTCCTCTCTCAGTACACACCCTTCCATTATTCCAACAATTGGTATCAGAGTTATTTCTCTTATTTGGAAAATTTTAATCACTTGAAAGGAAATATCTTACAATGGAGAGGTATAAGCTTGATAAAAATATTGAGAATCAAAAGTTGCAAATACAAATTTTCTTTGAGAAATACGAAGAGTCAAGAAACAAATTGAAAGAGTTATTGGCTGAAAGAAAAGTCATGGCATCTCGCTACAATGAAACTGACTATCATGAAGAAGAGATACCTGACCTATTTGATTCATCTGGATCTAGATCTGGTAGTTTATCTGACACATCTGAAGGAACCATCGCAGATCTAAATGAAATCAATCAACATCTGATTGAAAAATTGAAAGTACTGCAGATCGGTCAAGAGACACAAATGGTAAGAATGATTGATGTTATGAATAATGCAAGACAAGCTGAACAAGAAATAACTTTGGCTATTGATGACAGGAGAAATATTACTAAAAAAATGCAAGAGAAAGAATCTGAGATAAAGATACATACTAAACATCACCTTGATTTCACCAAACAAATAGTTCTTATGAGTCATGAGGCCAACCAAGTGATCATGGAACTTTATAGAAAATTAGAAGTTATTGGTGAACTAAAAGAAGAAAATGAGAAAATGAAGCATGAAGTGAAGATTCAACAACGTAATGATATGATCAAGAAAGTTGAAGACAGTACAAAAAGAATGGATGAATTTCTGAATGGACAAAGAAGACTCAACAACAATACTAGTTTAGGGTAATATAGCAAGCATGGAGAATCATCAAACCGAGCTGATCAAATGAATGTCTACAAAAATTTGAGACCAAAGAAGCGTTCATGTAATCACAGTGGAAAACTAGGCCACACAGCAAATGTTTGCAAGAGAAAAACAAAAGGTATTCCTAAAACTACTTCTACATTCATAGGTAATTATTATAACTATAACAAGCATGGACACAAAGCACATGAATGCAAATCTAAGCTGAACAAACCAAATAAGAAATCTTACATGGAAATTTTTTTTCCTACTTGCAACATGCATGGCCACACATTTCATGAATGTAAGAAAAAGATAGAGCAAGTGTAGAAACCTAAAGAACAATAAAATGCATACCAACTAAGAAGAGTTGGTAATACATATGTTTGGCATTACAACACTTGGGTAAATTGTACAGCATGTGGTATATATGGACATGTAGATTCTAACCATATAAGTAAATGGATAAGAAGATCTAGAAATTGTACTAACCCTGGAATGACATGCTTACTTTGTCATAAGGTCGGTCACCTAAGTAAATACTGCAGAGACCGAGTGACAAATTCAAGCACTTTTGCAAATGGAAATACTATTGAAGACATCATGAGAATGAGAAATCAAATGTGGAGGAGAGCTTCAAATAATGATAATTCTGGACCAAACACTATAGTCGGTGACACCTCATCCAATGGATCAGGTGATTCCACCACCCCCACCTAAGCAATACAAGTAAGTATGGAACTGCACTCTACGAAGTTGTATTTTACATCAGTTCCTATATTCATTGAAAATATGCCAAATTAGCATGATTGAAGATGTACTATGGTATTGCATGTTATGTTTTAATCTAGTCTGGTCGGTCAATATGAACCAAGCATAAACTGGACATTGGTGAACATGTGAAAGAAAACAGAGTTGACACTATGTACCAAGCATTGTATACTCACCGAGATGAAGACTTTGGTGTGTTGACCGAGCATCTCTATTTCATCAACCGAGTGGTAGGTGAAGCATTTAATGCATCACTTAGGGTAATTTTTTTATAAAAAGGGCAATGCAAAATCATTCATTCACCTAGCGTTAAAAAGAAAATTACAAAGCAAAGAAGAGCGATTTAGAGCAACTACATTGCAGAGCGATTCACAAAACTTTTAAAGCTACTCCAACAGATGTCAAGCATTCACAACAAAAAACTAGTGAGTATCTAGACTCACCGAGTTAACAAGTTATTTGTGAAGAAGCCCTAAATTAATGAACAATGGCAACCACTTCATGAACCTCGAAGATCAAGATGGTAAAGGAAAATAAGGTCATTTTAATAAAGAACTCGACCTGTGAGGAACCTAACTACAAGTTTTTCCCTGAGGTTGCTTCTCAACCCAAAGACAAAGGATCATTTTTGAGTATCTCACCTAGGGTTTTACTGGTTGAAGACATCCACTGCAAATTTGTAGAGATTGCAAACTCTTATCTTGAGGAAGCTTATCAGAAGCTATGAAAGGATGGTAACCTAAGGGATGAGTACAAGAACATTGAAGTGAAAGGGTTAACAAATGCCCTACTATTTCCAAAAGATTTCAAACGGAATGGATTTGCATTGTGCTTATCTGAGTGCATGACAGAAAGATTTGGTTAGATGAACCCAAGCCAATAAAAAATGATGTGATTCACGCAGTGACTGGATACCCTATAACTAAGAAATAAAAATCCCTAAGACACCCTAGACACACTGAGATTGAAAAGTTAACTAGAGTCAAGTGGGATGGTAGAGGTCTGAAAATCAATTTAATCACCGACCCTAAAATGAAATTTGGTGCGTATGTGATTGGATATAAAATATTTCAAGCCAGTAGATTGAACAATGTTGCTTGTGGAGCAGTCAAGACTGCATACAAAATAGTGAAGAAGGGACTACAACTTGATCTATCCGAGCTTCTACTAAAACAACTTGAAGAGAACATGAGAACAATTAGATGATTCTGAGCTAATACATGTAAGTTCGGTTCCCTACTAATGTGCACATTCTTTTACTTATAGAATTTATTTCCTTCTGTCGATACACCAACCGACCTATCACAACATAGATTAGTGATTACATTAAATTACTAGGAGATAATTTCACACCTCTATTGGATGCCTACTTTACATTATTCAATAGTAGGATGAAGAAGAGGATGAGAATCCCTGCCCATTTAGTTGAACAATACAAGGATGAGATATGTTTTGTATTTGACATTGATACAACACTCATCAAACCTGCCAACCAAAGAACAACATGGTTACCACCATTAGACTATGAAATTGAGATAGATCTGGCTACAAGAGCTATTGAAACCCTGCTAAAAGAACCAGTTGACAAATATTTAAGAAGATTCGGCACATATGAGGAAGCCAAGTCAAAAATTAAGACTTGTTTAGAAGTCAATAAAATAGGAAGGAAGAAAACACGAATGGTGAATTCACTTCAGAAGAAATTTTTGGTAACTGATGAAGAGTTGGAAAAATCCATAGACATCACCGAGGAACAAACACCCGTCGGTGAAAGTAAAGAGTTAAGTGATTTAGAGTCTACAGAATCAGATGCTGAGCCACCACATGCCAAGAAAATAAATGTTACTGAAGTAACAGTTGTATCTAGAACAAGGAGCAAAACAACAAAGGTAGACTCACCACCCTTAAAGAAAGGCACTGTAAGAACATATCAGAAAATAAAGGTAGACACAACCGATTAACCAACACCAAAACAATGAAAGAAATATGTAAGAGGAAGAGAAGACAAGGATTATACTAAAGAAGATGAAAGAGAACAAAGATTCTGAGCAGAAAAGACAAAAATACCATAGATAATTGATGAAATTGTAGAGTCAATCATCAACACAGGCAGTCTACAACATCATAAGATTAGACAATGAGGAACTTTGTCTACCAAGAATAAGGAAAAAATAGAAGTGGCCATCATTAAGATGATGGTTTCTTACAAATATGCCCCTATACAATTTGGAAATCATATTCCACAGGAGCTACATGACAAGATATCAGCTAGATGGACATATGCATTACACACAGAGAAACATATGAGAGAGAGATCCCTAGTTACTTTCATGCCCAATTCCATAGTTGAAGAAATTGACTCAACCATGAAGGAGCACGCCAAGAATTTTTTTGCCAAATCCAGAGGATACAAAGTATTGCAGAACAAGTTAGAAGAAATTGACATAGAGAGAAATAATATTTGGAATCAAATTTTAATCCACCTGAGCAGGTACTGAATATAACTGAGACTTCTCACACTGAGGAGAAGGAGGCCACACCGAGCCCTGAGAACATATTCATCAATGACACCGTAGATGTCAATCCTATTGACTTAACCACATAAGCAAGTAAGGTTGTGGATGATATTATTGATATATTGAAATCATTAGGGGAAACACTAGCCATTAATATACAAGAAATCACTCATGGTGATCCTGATGATGATGCCAAGGCTGATGAAGATGTCACTAATGCCACCAAGCCAACAAATGAACATGACACTACTGATGTTGCACATGCACTTGTACCAGGTAATATGCCTTAATGCAAGAAATCAATATAATGACTGAATTACAATAGACACCACCTGTGATTGAAGAAAACATACCAATGGATGAAGGTGATGAACACGGGGAGAAGATAGATACTAGAGGAGAGCACAAACCAAGTGATGCACCCACCAAGAACACTGGAGCGGAAGAAAAGGCTGTAGGTCAAGAAAAAGTTGAAGTAGAGACATCTACAACTGACCAACAAGTACATACCAAGAATCCTAGCCAAGGTACGACACCTCCCAAGCAATCAATGACAAAAATAGAGCAACAAAAGGCTCTTGATATAGTACCTCATTCCCCTACTTCAAGCAACATTCAAAAGAAGAAGAAGAACAAGAAATGAAGAAAAGCCCTTGTCACAGTCGATGAGATCATAGACATACCCAAATGTGATCCAAAAAGACTTGATCCTGAGTCCCTAACAAGATATGGGGAGCTATGCAAAAGAAAAGCATGAAAAGACAAGCTCAGAAAGGAACACAGAAATTCAAAAGTCCTGGAAACAACAAAGGCGATTCTATTGCAAGTAGTGCCTGACACCAAGATTGATCAAATTGCACCCATTATTGATCAACTTGCTATTTTGATTGAGGCAATCACAACACAGAATATAGACACTGAGAAGGTCATTGAGGAATGAGCAGAAGAGAAGTGTCAATAGAAACTCACTGAGAAAATCAGCCAAGAAGTGGTAGAGAATAAGGTGAAACTTTATGAACTAGTAGCTACATTAGAACCTATTATTTTAGATGTAGTTACCTTAGTTCAAAATTTGTGCACTCTAGAGCACTTCACTACTGAGCATAGTGAACAGATAGCTAAGATAGATGAAAATCTAAAAGATAGTGCACTAAGTCTATCAACCAAGCCAAATGCATTCCAACTGCATTATGAAAATATTGTTAAATCTAAAAGGTTAAGACTTGAAATACAAAAGGTAGAAAGAAAAATCAGAGATGAATTAACCGAGCTACAGGCCATGGTACTACCGAATCTCACATTGCTTTTAACACACATGACTACGACAAAGAATCTAATTTATGCCCCAGAGATGTCAGTAACAAAAAGCATATATGACATGCACGCTCAAATCACTTTGGAGAAAATGACCCTAGAACACTTAAAGGAGAAATGGGACAAGATGAAGGCAGCCATTCAACAATCTCATTCACACATATTTGACAAGCTGTAAGTTCTACATCTTTGTCACTACTTTCAAAAAAGGGGGAAACATGTACATACATTGTATCTACATACCAAGGGATGCACATAGTGGGATTCATTGTAAAGGTAAAACACTTGGTGTATATACTGTACATATCAATTTTTGATACTAATGCCAAAGGGGGAGATTGATAATCCATAAAGGATCAAAAGTTGTTATTAGTGTATAAGCAGACAATTTTGGTCGGTCGGTTGTGATCACTGAGCGACAACACTCACCGAGATATTTTGAACATAGAGCAATAGCACAATCACCAAGAAGTATATCAACCAAGCGACATCACTGAGCACTAGTTTACGAAGCCATCATGAGCACCAGTATGTACTGAGAGACAACATTTCACTGAAAAAAGCATATCTCACCTACACGTCAGCTAAAGAACTTTAATCTTTAAAACAAATTTTTTCTTAGCTGGATAACCATTTTTTGTGGATCAAGAAAAGAATTAATTATGGATGTAATTAGTTAACTGATTGTATTCATGCAAACTAGGAGATCAAGGTCAAGTTGTAAACATTTGATCTTAGAGTTTATCAAGAAAAGTGTGAAACCTAATTAGGTCAAATATTTTGTATATATATGTAATAATCAATCAAGAATGATATGATTGTAGCCGCCAAGGATATCTCTAGATCAGAAAAAGAGTTTCATGCACAGGGATAGATAAAGGAGAATTCAGTTTATAAAGAAATACATACAAGGCTATCGAGCAGAACAGAGGTATTATCCATCACAATAAGGTGATATATTTTGTGTACTTAATGGATCTATAATCAACAATTGAGATTGTAGCAATCAAGTCATATATTTTGTTACTCTCTATCAATTTTAGAAAACAACAAAATCCTTTCACAAGGTGGACTTAACAGTCTTTTTGTAAATCTCTTAACCGAGTGCACACATACATTATGTTTCTAAAATCTCTTTACCGAGTAGACTTAACAAGTCTTACATGTTACTCCTAATAGAGTAACATAATCAGAAGTGATCACAACGTGTAGCCCTAACAGGAACCTTCCATTCTGCAGATAGTGAAGCTTTTTGGGTTTCATCCCCACCATAGTTTTTACCTTCTAACAAGGGTTTTTGCGTGATCAAATACTTGTGTCATGTGTAAATGAGTTTCATGAATGTTTCAACGTTTGTTTATATGCATTTACATTTATGTTATGATATTGCATGCATGAAGTAGAAAAACTACAGTGGTCGGTTATGAGAGTAATGAGTACTAAGTTTTGATTTGTAAATATTTTTAAAGGGTACTGATACACCCTTCCCCTCTCAGTATACACCCTTCCATTATTCCAACAGTAGCCATCTAATAAGATGGATCTGATCTCATGCAAGTTGGTGTATCTATGGTAATCCCCCAACATGGTTGCATCAATGATTGTAGGTGGTACCTTGATAGCTTGCTTCGCCTCTATATCTGTCAACTCTATATCATCTACTGTGGGTCGTGGTTTGGTCTCTGGCCTCTTGATAACCCTATGTCCATGCGAATACTATGACACTGGTACATGAGGACCCTTTGTAAGACAAAATTGTCGTAGAACTCTATCAAGATATTAAGGAACTACTATGTAGGTCTGCCTTCCCTCCAGAAATTTGTGCCTCTATATGCATCTCATATGCTAGTCAGTGTCTTTCTAGGGTGACATGTTTCTATAGGGTCTCCATATGATATTAGTTGCCTACAATCTATTGATGGTCACTCTCTAATATATAAAATCACCAAACAACCATGGTAAACTCAGGGGAAATACGTATGCCCGCAGATCACTTATATCGATCTCAACTGGGAGTCCTACCGATCGTGTACACATGATATGCTCAAACATCCATACCTGCAATAAAGTACACACTATTAGGATTTGTCTTTGATACCTCACAAATATCCCTAGCTTGTAGTATAAGTGGGCTAGCATACTCCTCCCCCACAAGTATACTACATGGTTCTTCTCCATACACCAAACTAGATGCGCTAAAGGTATAGAAAATATAGTTCCCTTGCCATCAGTAGCAACCACGATAGAAACTATACACAATAATATCTTCTTGACCAAAGAACCTTGTTAGAAGCATGCATCAATGCCCTCAGTGGAATTTAATCTCTGCACATCCAAAGATAGGACCGAACCAAGCAATATACCCGATCCCTCTCAATCTCTACCTCAGATCTATCAGTGCTAAACCTCATTGTTTGACCTCAGATAGGTAGCCACAAGATACAATATACATCCTCTAATGTAACAATCCTATTGCCCATGGACAAGAGAAATGTGCATGTATCCTTGTCCCACCTCTCCATCAATTAGGGATAACTTTAAGAAAACCCCTCCTGGGAAAAGGTGTAAAATCCTAGCGAATCATACATTATTTTTTTTAGGGGGGGGGAAATTAATATTGTTGGCAAAAAAATTTAATTTGAAAGGAAAAATATTAGTTGTACTGGCGATTTCTTTTTAATTATATGAAAAATCTATAAAATCTTGGTGAACCTTTCATTATTGAAGAAAATTGCAGTGACATGCACACATACCTAGAAACCATCATTATTTGATGAGGGTTTGGGGACAACGCTAGAATCATGAGTTAAATTTTTATCTAATGACAAGAACTAAACCTACTTTTTGTAGCCATTGGATGATCCCAGATCAATGACAATAATTCTATTTCGGGCCAAGGTTTTAAAGGACAAAAAGATTCGCCCAAAAGTCTCTAGAATAGAGACACATGTAAAATCTATTTTAGGCCAAAGTTTTAAAAGTCATAAAGTTTTATTGAAAGTCTCTGGAATAGAGACACATGTCAAATTTATATACATAATCTGTACCCTAACATTAAATGTTGACCACATATTGGTGAATATGATTGTCAATTACGGCAAGCTTTGGAAATTCTAGGCAAAATTTTTCAATTTACAGTGTCCAACAATTCGATTCGATTGGCGATATTGTGAAAGAAAAGGAGAAAAATACATAAACCAACGGGCCTGGGCATTCAACCCAATATTTATAAAGTTTGGGTGAGACAGACAACCTGATATATACATTATATTTGCCAAATCCTAGGTCACTGACATGTGACATTCACCAAATGGAAAATATTTGAAACTAAAATTATCCCTTCTATCAATGCCATCAACATGAAACGGTGAAATCTAATGTGAGGAAGACAATATACCCAGTACAATCCTATATCTCTCAACAATTGTATCTCCTCAGGTCTAAGTCTACCAAACTACCCTTAGAGGAATGTCATCATCTTCATTGTGGCATGTTCCCATATGACACACAACT
Source organism: Thuja plicata (assembly GCA_018584345.1). Taxonomy (NCBI): domain Eukaryota; kingdom Viridiplantae; phylum Streptophyta; class Pinopsida; order Cupressales; family Cupressaceae; genus Thuja; species Thuja plicata. The sequence goes on from MU227311.1 coordinate 740,524, forward strand.
CCTGCAATAATAGATTAATAAGACAATATCAATGCATCATATATATCAATCAAAATAAGTCAAAAATTAGAAAAACATAAATTCTTGGGGCTAGGTCAACTTTTCAGGACAAGGTCGACTTTATAGGACCAAATCAACTTTCTGGGACTAGGTCAAATTTATGGGACTAGGTCAAATTTATGGGGTTCCTACTCTAAACAAAATATCATTCTATTTTACAACTCTACTATAGAAAACTGTAATGCGAGAAAGGAATATAAAAGCATAATTATCAAGGTGTGCCTCATCTAGGGGCATATCCTCCACAATGGCTCTCCTTAGAACCTCCATCCTCATTGGCTACAACACTTGCTTCCTCAACATCTTCTCATTCTTTCTCCTTCATAAAAGTACATAGATACTGTCACAAATAAGATTTCAAAAGGTAATAGCAAAATTATACTCACTTTTAGGTTAGTTACTTTTTGAATATTTCCACAAACTCTAATGAATATTCTCCTTCTATAATACCTATTAGCATTCATTTGATCATAACTTGAGCTAGGAAGCTCCTATTTACACACTGTTGCATATGCTAGAATCATGATTCAGATTCCTTTCTATCCAAGTGACTTGTGAAATTTTTTGAGTTCATCTTGAATGGTTTTGATAAGAATTTGTCAACACTTTGCATTCACAATTCGTCACATTATATATGATTCCCTGTTTCACTTTCCTCGTAGAAAGCCAAAATAGGGGGGAATATAGCTACCTATGAACTTCATCAAATTCCTTAATAAGCCCTAGGTGATTTAGGATTTTCACTAACACATGGTTTTCCAAGTTGTAGTTACTAATGGTTTCTTGCAAGATCCTGACACTGGGGGCTTTAATATATCCTTTTAATTTACTAATTTTCTCTCTACTTTAGCTTTCATATGCATGTAGTGTCATATACTGCTAAAGTGGGGGCTATATGTACCATCCTAAATTTTAATCACTTGTGTAATCTACAATTTAATGATTGTTTAGCACCTACCTTAGTGTATTTAAATTATACATTTCTATTCCAGGACTTCACAATTGTACTTAATGCACACCTAATTCAAATTTGAGTACTCTTCTCTCTCCAACTTGTACAAAATTGAGGTAGGACCTAATTTATAAGCATCCTCCTCTATTTTTATCCAATAACCAAATTCATTCCATCTCCTATCCCCTTGTTCACCTCCTTTTGGCCTCATAATTCAATCTCGTTATCAAAATCAACTATAGTTTTAAATCTCAAACTATCATATTAACAGTGACCCATCCCTCAAGATCAACCAAAGTCCTTGAGGACAAAGTTGACCTAAGTTGACCTTATCTTGGACAAGGTCAACCCAAGTTGACCTTGTCCTAGGGGCTTGATCCCATATTTAGGGCCTGGGTCCATCCCAATGGATTTGAAAGGTTTCTAGATTTGTGGTCGGCTGTGCAATTCTGACTCCAAAAATCACCATAAAAGAAACCTAATTTCTTCATTTTAGCATAATGGAATCAAGTGCAAGGTGAAAACCCCGATTTGATTACAACAAGAAATTGCAAAGTAGAATCCCAAGTTTGATGACATCCATTGAGGAAACTATTGAAGACTTCATTCAAGAATTCAAATCAAGCATCTACAACTTCATTAAAACATTCAAATCAAGCATCTACAAATTCATTCAAGCATTCAAGACATACTTGTTTACATCATGGAGTTTCAAACATATTATTAGGATGACTAGGTGTACTTTTGCCTTTGGGGGTTTGGTATGATATCCTTGTTATTTCCAAATCTATGCATTGATACTTCATATTTACATGCTTTCAATTAAACATTATTTGCATTTACATGCTATGGTTTCACTCTATCACACATAGGGCCAGATGTAGGCATTTACTTTGACATTCTAGCTCATTAGCATTCTAGACATACTCTAGATTCACAAGTAAATCACAATTTACATATTCTAATGACTATCTGTGGAGGTATAAATCACCAAAATAGGGGTTTTGATAAGGAAAACCCCTATATAGCCACACACACAAACACTTTTCAGATTTGCAGGTTGCAAAAGTGCAAATTCAGGTACAGATCTAGAAATAGGACAATCTGATTATTCCAGATCCATTTTGCATTTTAGTCCAAAAAGCCTCTAGAAAAGACCAACTTAGGTTGACCTTGTCCAAGACTAGGTCAAATTAGTTTAACCTCATCCTTTTCCAAATTAGAAAGTTCCAGTAAAGGCTATATCAAGTTCTAGGCTGCCAGATCTAGAAAATTGCAGCATTTGGGACTCTAACAGTCAGAAAAATCAGGCTCAAAGTGTAATCTTCCACTTCAATTTCTAGGTGCAGACATTCTTATCCCTTTTTCATTACATTTACTTTCATATATTATCTTTTTCATTTCATATTTACATATCATTTATAATTTCTATTGGAATCAACCAAATCCAACCCTATAAAGCATAGATCCCGAGTTGGCATATTTACTCACTAGGTTGTTCTTACCAAATCTATCTTTTAGGCACATTTTTTTATTTCATTTTAATGTATAATAGTCCCCCATTGATTTGGTGAGAGATCTATATCCTAGCATTACTCACCATTTCCTAATGTACATTCCTGAAAGGGTTTTCACCATGTAAATCATTGTGTTGTGGTGTGCATTTTATTTCTATTTATTTTTGTTAAGTTTGTGAAATCATTGTAAAAATTTGAGAAATATTTTGCATAACCCTCCTCTCAAGATTAGTTTTGGAATTTTTTTGTTACCATAATTTCCTTACACAACCAACCATAAAACACTGACAACAAATCTAATCGATCATCCAATACCAATAACAAGTTCAACTACCCATCCAATATCAAAAATTTCCACCAATAATTCAATACCAATTACATTAGTAGCTCAACCTTGGGACCAATCTAAAAAAATGTCAACCCCAAATACCCCAAGAAGTAAAATTATCAAGTTCCAACAACAAAGCCCATTTAGAGGCACATTATATTGACAAATAGTTAATATAGACATGAATGATAAGCCGACAAAACCATCACCCATATATGTCTTAGAATAACTGAGAGGGGGGGGGGGGGGGGGGAANGGGTGAATCAATGGCCTTAACAATCATTCCAAAAGGTCAAACCAAAAACTTTATCTCTCAAATATAATACCTTCAGTTATCTTACACTCCCAATTTCATCAAGATGTATGCCATAAATAATCTTAACAGATATAAACTTCTCGGTAAGATATACTGTTTATCTTTTCTAGAATTTACCGAGTAGCAACAAATAAACTTAGTGTTAACCAACCAATCCAGTTTCAATAATTTGTAAAAAAAATATCAACGTAATGAAACATATACACATTTGACATAGATTTTAACGTGGAAACCCAATATGGGAAAAACCTCCTGGGACCGGAAAACTAAAATATTTTCACTCTTTTGAAGTGAGCTCGACGAAGAGCCAACACTGTTAAAGGTTACAATACACACTATTAAGTGCAACCTTGTTAGAGGATTTAAAACCAACAATTTGTCTTTTGACCTAGCACTCACTATGTTGTCAACAAGAAATTTTTTTGATACTCTTGAGTATCTCAATGCAATAAGGACTATTAAATCCCACTCGGTTAAGAGATTTTCTAAGTCAATGGTTAAACTAATATAGTAAATGATCTATTCAAAATACAACTTTGATTTCCAAATATTCAAATCTATTGTTCATCCAATAATACCTCTCTAATCAATATATACTTCAGTTCCTTTTCTCTCTTTCTTTATTCTGCTCGGTGAATACTTTGTCCTCTATTGCTCGATGTCTGCAGAATTCCTTGGCTCTATTCTTCAACCTGTATGATTAGATCTGCATGAAGAGTTCTATCTTCACACAAAATATACTCAGCATTCCTCTCTTTGATAATGAATTCCTTGTCTCTTTATATACACATTATTAGCCGCCCAATCTCCTTGTTTTTGTCGAAGATCTCTCCTTGATTCATAAAACTTGCCATGATTTGCTTTACCCCGTAAAGCTCTCCTTTAGTTTTATTTTGTAAATCTCTCCTTGATAACTATGAATAAAATGTGATTTAAATGTCCTTCCTTTATTTAGTTTATTTGATTGTTGATAATAAAAAAATCAATCAGTCAATCCCTAAATTGTAGCTCTACCAGCTAAGAAATGTTGTCATTATTTAACTCCAGTTATGCTCGGTCATCAACTTCAGTTATGCTCGGTCATTAACTCTAGTTATGCTCGATTATTAGCTCTTGCTTGGTTACTGTTGTGCTTGGTATACACTGTGAACTACTTGGTGTTCACTGTCACTCGATGTATACAAACCTTTTATGTTTTATCGACCGCATAAACTTTGTCTCTTCAAATTTTCAAGGTTATGATAATATGTAATCAAACCATATCAAGTTGACATCAATGATAATATAATACATTAACTGATTTAATGTCTTGTATTCACTTTTGCAGCTCGGTGATCATCAACTTATCATCTTCAAACATTAAATCAATTATAGTTCATCAATCTCTCCCTTTGGCATTAATGGCAACACATGAATATAAAATATGCAGTATAAAGCATGCCATAACACACCAAACTTATTATTCTATAACCAATTCAAATATCTGAATCTCGGTAAGCTCTTATAGCTTAGTTTTAATATGTTTAATCACAAAAAATGTTTATCATACAACTCTCCCTGTAGATTTGATTCTGTTGTGTTCTCTCCCTTTCTTCATTTCCTTCAATGGATAGGTGTAGCAATTTTGTCTTCTGATTCTGTCTCTCCTTCTCTTGTAGAATCTCTTCTCCCTTTTTTGGATATATATGCAGTGTTAACTCTCTCCAATTCTCTCCCTTTGATGGATGATTATTTCATTGATAGTAACCTTTAGATATTCTCTCCCTTTGTGTTGTAGAATCTCTTCTCCCTAATGGATATTTCATTGAATCTTTCTCTCCCTTTAACAACAACGCCAAAAAAAAAAAAAAACTCTGTAGCAGCCAACAATATCTCTGTTGTGTGCTTCAGATAAGTACCTTTAGTGTACTGATATATCATTTTAGTCCATATCTCAGCTTAAATCAAAATAATTGATCTTCTGATAATGTGTAGGCTGATGCAACCTCCAAGTCAGCTTAGTAACCAGTAGACAAGGGACGAACCCCTAGTATATTCCTCAAGTATTCAAATGTATCTTTTGGAAATGGTTTTGTGAATATGTCTTCTATTTGTTCTTTGGATTGTACATATTCCAGTATTACCTATTTCTCTTGTACTTGTTCCCTCAAGTAATGATACTTAATAGATATGTGCTTTTTCTTAGCATGCATCATAGGGTTCTTTGAAATGTTTATAGCACTTGTATTATCAAAATAGATAATTACTGGGTCAAGAATTTATTCATTCATACCTTTGCGCAATTGCTTGATCCATGCAATGTTAGAGCAATTTGTAGCAGCAACTACATATTCTGCTTCTGTAGTTGATTGAGATATGCATCCTTACTTTTTACTTATCCATGTGAAAAGTCTGTCACCCATAAAGAATGCTCCTCTTGTAGTGCTCTTTCTATCATCTATGTTTCCAGTCTAATCAGCATCAATATAAACTTGTAGCTCAAATTTGCCTTCTTTATTGTACCATAAGCCATAGTCTTTAACATTCTTCAAATATCTCAAAATTCTTTTAATAGAAGTCATGTGTGATTCCTTAGGGTTAGTAGAGAATCTTGCAACTATACCAACTGCATGTTCTATACCAAGTCTAGTGTGTACAACATACATTAGTTTACCAATCATAGATCTGTATAAGGTCTAATTTACCTCGCTTGTATTGTCTTCCTTTGTCAATTTGCATCTAGTTGTCATAGGTGTTCCAATTGGTTTGGAGTCCTCCATCTTGAATATCTTCAGAACTTCTTTGATGTATTTTGATTGTGTGATGTAGATGCCTTCATCCTGTTGTAGAATCTATAGACCAAGAAAAAATTTGATCTCTCCAAACATTGATATTTCATATTCTTTTCTCATTTCATCATTAAATGACTTGCATAAGATATAATTACCTCCAAATATGATATCATCAACAAATATCTCAGCAATCAAAATCTTATCTTCAGTATCTCCTTTCAAATACAGATTACTGTTGTCACTTGTTATAACAATTCCAATACTAATGAGATAAGAGTGAAGTCTTTCATACCATGCTCTTAGTGCTTGTTTCAATCCATATAAGGCTTTGTGTAGTTTACAAACCATGTTCCTCTTGTTAGGATTAAAAAACCCTTCAGGTTGTTCAATGTATACCTCCTCTTTTAGTATTTCATTCAGAAATGCAGATTTAATATTCATTTGGTATACTTTGAATCCTTTAATAGAAACATAAGCAAGTAGAATTCTTACTCTTTCTATTCTATAAATGGGTGCAAAGGTTTCTCCATAGTCAATACCTTCTTCTTGTGCATACCCTTTGCATACCAGTCTTGCTTTGTTCCTTGTGATTTCTCCATTCTCATTAAGTTTGTTTCTAAAAAACTATTTGGTTCCAATGAAATTTTTGTCACTCAGTCTAGGTACTAATGTCCATGTTTTATTTTTCTCAATCTGTTCAATCTCTTCATTCATTGTACTAACCCATTCTTGATTCTCAAGTGCAGCATTAACAGATTTAGGCTCAACATCACAAATCAAACATCTATTGTTAAGTGACTTACTTATTGTTCTCATTCCTTCTCTTTTGTCCCCAATGGTCTGGTCCTATGGATGGTGTCTTCTAACATATTTAGCAAGTACAGGTTCATATCTATGTTCTTCATTTTGATCTTCATCACTCGGTTCAACATTGTGAGCATTTTCCCGATTCTCGGTGTGTGCAGCCTATTGCTCAATTGCATTATTCTATTGCTCGGGAAAGGTGTCAGGTTCTTCAATGTAGACAAATCTATTGTAATCTTCAGGTTCCTTTCTATTTTCCTCATAATTTTTCACAGCAAATTCATCCACTTTAACATTTGCACTCTCAATGATTTTGTTAGAAGATTTGTTCAAACATTTATAAGATTTTCTTTTAGTAGAATATCCTAGAAATATTCCTTCATCACTTTTAGGGTCAAGTTTCCCATCTCTATCATCTTTCAGTATATAACATTGACTTCCAAAATTTTTAGAGTAACTCACATTTGGTGTGTATCCACACCATAGCTCATAAGGTGTCTTATTTGTGTCTTTCTTCAATTGAACTCGGTTCAGTGTATAGACAACAGTACTTACAGCTTCTCTCCAGAATTTTTGTGTGATGCCTTTTTCAATAAGTGTTATGGCACAATCAACAATTGATCTATTCCTCCTTTTAGAAATCCCATTTTTCTATGGTGTTCTCGGTGCAGAAACTTGTCTTGTAATCCCATGCTCATTAAAAAAGTTAGTGAATTCGTCAGAAATAAATTCTCCTCCTCTATCTGATCTTAAACATTTCAGTTCTTTTCCACTTTGTTTTTCAAATTTAGCTTTATACCATTTGAACATCTTAAATGCTTCAAATTTCTCTTTTAAGAACATGACAGTCATCATCCTAGAATAGTCATCAACAAATAGAATAAAGTATCTATCACCATAGTATCTCTTTTTTCTCATTGGTCCACATAAGTCAGTATGGACTAACTCCAGAATAGCATTAGATGAGTAGGTTTTTCTCTTGAAACTAGAATTTTTCATTTTTCCTATTTGACAATTCTTGCACATAACATGGTCGGGCTTTGAAATACTCGGTAAGCCTCTCACTTTTCTTTTCTTACTTATCTTAACCATGTTGTCAAAATTCACATGACATAACCTTTTATGCCACAACAAAACATCTTCATTTCTAGCCAATAAAAAAGTGGTCTCAATATTATCAAGATAGAATATATTACCTTTTTTTGTTCACCAGTACCGATCAAATTTCTTGTTTGATTATAGATCATTGCCTTTTTGTTCTCAAATGAAGCTCAGTGTCCTGTGTTGTTCAGCTGTGAAACACTCAATAGATTATAGTTAAGTCCTTTCACCCAATATTCATTTTCACATCTGATCAGATTATTCAACATGATGGTACCCTTTCCTTCAATTGGGCAAGGTGAGTCATTACCCATCCTAACTGATCCACCATTATAATATTCAAAAGTTTCAAACTTTTCTTTATCTCCAGTCATGTGATGAGTACAACCACTATCAATAATCCAAACATCATTTTTGTTAAATTTAGATATGAGTGTTGTTTCAACATACCTTTATTCTTCGGCTGAATCATCCTTCATAGAAAAAAATACTACCTCAATATCTTCATCATAATCAGTATCAGAATTTGCAGCTTTGTTCTCAACCAGGTAACAAGCCTTCTTTCCTTTGGCTTTGTAATCTCAATTATCTCTTTTGTCAGAGTGTCAGTTGCTTCTGTAGTCTCGGTCATCACTTCTATCATACTTCTTTTCATAAGATCTGTCATGGTTTCTTTCATCCTTTCTCTTGTTAGGGCATCTAGTAGCAAAATATACAATTTCTTTGCAATTAAAATAGACCAATGGTAATTTACCTTTATATCTTCCTTTACCTCTATGTAATGTCCTAGGCATTAGTGCTTCAAGTTCATCAAATTATTTCTCGTCACCATCACTGTCACTATCATTTCTCATAGTCTTTTTGTTACTAGATTTGCTTATTTTCATAGAAGACTTGAATGCAGACTCAATAGTAGGTAAGACACTATTGTCATAGTTGTTCATCTCAAATGAACTAAGTCTACCAATCAAACTATCAAGAGTAACATTCTTACTAGGTATTGCTGTCATTTCTTGAATTGCATATACTCTAATAGCATAAACAGGTATTAAGGTTCTCAAAATTTTACTTACAACTATTTTTCATCAAGTACTCCTAATCCATGGATAGCATTAACAACTTCTTTGATTTTGTCACTATACTGAGTGATGTTCTCTCCTTCTTTCATTCTCAGGTCATCAAACTTTCCTCTTAGGATTTCAGCTTTAGCTCTCAGCACATTGACATCTCCTCCATGTACTAGCTTAAGTTTTTCCCACATTTGCTTTGCAGAGGTGCATGATTTCACATCTTCAAATTCAACATCAGTTAGTGAAGAAGCAAGTTCTATCATCATTGAATTGTGTTCATGTTTCTCTTTCAATTGATCAACACTTAGAGGTCCAGTAGGTGCAACATATTCAGTATCCAAGTGTTGTGTAACATCATTTCCAATACCGGATAGTTGAAGTCTTATCCTTCTTTTCCATGAAGCAAAGGTGTTCTTGTTCAACTTAGGCACATCCCTTTTACTTTTAGCTTAAGTCCCTTTAAAATTTTCTTCCAAGCACCAAAGCTTTGATACCAATTATTAGAATAACTGAGGGGGGGGGGGGGGGGGGAANGGGATGAATCAGTGGCCTTAACAATCATTCCAAAATATCCAACAAGAAACTTTATCTCTCAAATATAATACCTTCAGTTATCTTACACTCTCAATTTCATCAAGATGCATGCCATAAATAATCTTAACAAATATAAACTACTCGGTAAGATATACTGTTTATCTTTTCTGGAGTTTACCGAGTAGAAACAAATAAACATAGTGTTAACTGACAAATCCAGTTTCAATAATGTGTAAAACAAAATATCAATGAAATGAAATATATACACATTTGACACATAGATTTTAATGTGGAAACCCAATGTGGGAAAAACCACCTGGGACTGGTAACCCAAAATATTTTCACTCTTCTGAAGTGAGCTCAGTGAAGAGCCAACCCTGTTAAAGGTTACAATACACACTGTTAAGTGTGACCTTATTAGAGGATTTAAAACCAACAATTTCTCTTTTGACCTATCACTCACTATGCTATCAACAAGAAAACCTTTTGATACTCTTGAGTATCTCAATACAATAAGGACTGGTAAATCCCACTCAGTGAAGAGATTTTCTTAATCAATGGTTAAACTAATACAATAAATGATCCATTAAAAATACAAATTTGATTTGAAAATATTCAAATCTATTGTTAGTCCAATAATACCTCTTTGATCAATATATACTTCAGTTCCTTTGGTTTCTTTCTTTATTCTGCTCGGTGAATGCTCTGTCCTCTGTTGCTCAGTGTCTGCAGAATTCCTTGGATCTATTCTTCAACCTGTATGATCAGATCTGCATGAAGATTTCTATCTTCACACACAATATACTTAGCATTCCTCTCTTTGATAATGAATTCCTTGTCTCTTTATATAGACATGATTAGCCGCTCAATCTCATTGTTTGTGTCATAGAACTTTCCTTGATCTGTAAATCTCGCCATGATTTTCTTTATCCCGTAAAGCTCTCCTTTAGTTTTATTCCATAAATCTCTCCTTGATAACTGTGAATAAAACATGCTTTTAATCTCCTTCCTTGCTTTAGTTTATCTGATAGTTGATAATAAAATGATCAATCAGTCAATCCCTAAATTGTAGCTCTGCCAACTAAGCAATTTTGTCATTCTTTAACTCTAGTTATGCTCAGTGATCAACTTTAGTTATGCTTGGTCATTAACTCCAATTATGCCCGGTTATTAGCTCTTTCTCGGTAACACTTGCTCGATTACTATTGTGCTCGGTATACATTGTGAACTGCTCGGTGTTCACTGTCACTCGATGCATACAGACCTTTTATGTTTTACCGACCACATAAAATTTATCTCTTCATATTTTCAAGGTTATGACAATATTTAATCAAACCATATCAAGTTGACATCAATGACAATACAATACATTAACTGATTTAATGTCTTGCATTCACTTTTGTAGCTCGGTGATCATCAAATTATCATCTTCAAACATTCAATTAGTTATAGTTCATCAATATGTGTTGACTCAAATAAAAAGAGCTAACACAAGTTTAAGCTATGTCAACCAAACGGAGAAAAAAGGGTTATACAGAGCAGGATATATGTCCCAATACTTTTACAAAAGTTTATACATGCTTTCTTTCCTTGAGAATTTTGAGGCACCTACATTTGACAAGTATAAAGGGAAAGGAGACCAGATAGACCATGTTGGGGAATTATATTCAACTTGCATAGAGGTTGTTTATTATGACACTTGCCTTATGCACCTCTTCTAGATTAGAGTCTCTCGAGTCAAGTTATGGACCAGTTTGTACAATTACCAGGAAACATAAAATCATCAAATGAGTTAGCTGAAAATTTCTTGGCTCATTTTTCTTTTAACATTGACAATGAAATCACCATGTTAAATTTGTGCAACACAAAAGAAAATAATGACAAATTTTAATAACATTCTTACAAAGATGATGAAACCTTGTTAACCAATGTCCTTCTCACGTTCTCAAGGACCAATTGGTAAATTTATTCATTGAAAACGTGAACCTCGAGATATTGTATGAATTGAAAGTGAAATGTCCTAGCACAATTGAAAAACTCATTTCAAAGGGCACAAATATTGAAAACACCCTCATTCAGAAATGAGCTATTAAGGTTTTTAAGGACAATAAAAACAATCTGAGTGATTCAAATCATTAAACCAAGTTTCGGTCTAGGAATAAGAATGTCACAAATGATGGATTACTTGATGCAAGAACAATCAGTAATGCATTCAAATAAATCAATCTCAAAGGACCAACTATTCCAGATACAAATATGCCTATTCAACCTCAACAACAAGATCCATTAACATACGTGATTCAACAAAACCAACAACACATACCTTCCAGACCTAGATATACTCCTCCTTGATAATTTATGTCATTGGGAGAGCCTACTAAATTAGTCTTAAAACTATTTCTCTAATCAAATGTTATTCAACTATCTGAGATAAGAAATTAGCCAACAATAAAACTTGGTTGGTGGAATGATAATGATTTTTGTGACTACCATCATACAAAAGGACATAAAATGAGTTCATGCTTCCGACTGTAACACCTCAACCAAGATTTGGTCTATTTGAGATTCATTGAAGTGGAAACTCCTCCAACATCATCCAATATTGATCATGTAATTTTCAAGGATCCAATGATAAATCATGGGAAGGGAAAATCCTCCAGTATAGGTTCTAACCCTAAACAAGTGTAAACTACACTAGAGCATCCCATGACTATACAATAAATAATATCCAAGCGGTAGATATTCATGTGTCTACAATAAATGCCATAGAAAAAGATTCTCAATGTGTAATAAGAACTTGATGATCCAAAATTACTTTGCAATGAGTTCCTCCTAAGATGCAAACTACTAGTCAATATAATCTCCTTGATCATCTAGGTAAGACACATGAACAAATATCCATGCTTGTGTTGTTGTGCATATATGCCACACATAAAACTATCTTAGATAAGACTTTGCAAGATTTTACAATCCTTATAGACATAAATGTTGACTATTTTCAAGCCATGATAGGCCACCTTACCACCACCCAACATGTTACCTTCATAGAAAATGACCTCCCACTTCATAAACCTAATCATATGATCCATTACATCTTGAGGTCTTTGTTCACAAATGTAAAATTAGACAAGTCTTGACACAAATTCATTGAAAGTAGTGCCAAAAAATTTCAGGTAATGTTCATATCTTTCCTCTAACAAAGGGGTTTTTTATTGCTAAGTTTGATATTGCTGAGGATAGAACCAAGATCCCGTGTGATCACTTTTTTTGCTAGGAGGATAACAAATTTATGCTTATGATTAAATCCTGGCACCCAGATTTTAACCTCTCAACATAAGTCGTTAGTAAAATACCTATATGGGTTAGACTCCCTAACCTCCCTCTTCATCTTTGACATGACTCTGTACTTGAGGAAGTGAGCGAGGCTTTGGGGATTTTTTTGATGCTTGGTCACGATTCCTTCAATATTTACCATTCTACTTTTGCTCACATTTTAGTTGAACTTGACACTTCGATGGGTCTCCCAGTTGAAATGAAAATTGAATCAACCTTAGGATCATGGATCCAATAGCTTGACTATAAGGGTATTCCCTTCAGATTTTGTAAATTCTTTAAGGCTGGACACATTTTAGTTTAACGTGGCTTGGATTTCAAGAAAAAGAAATCTTCTCCTTCTTGGTGGAAGGGTGCTTCCACAAAACATTATACAGTTATTAAAAGTTCCTCCACATCTGGGATGAAGGATAATCCTATTCAACCTCCTGCTCCCCCTGCTGGGTCTTTGACGGTTGCTGGTCTAGTTTCTGATTCTGCTGGTGGTGTTGATTCTGCCTCTCCTCCGCTGGTGGGTTTGTTGGTGGATCTGTGTCTGCTAGCGTTGAACCTATTCCTTCTTTACTTGTAGCTGGTGGGAATGTGGTCATTGGTCTGATTATCGCCGCTAGTGTTTTGGCTTATGATACTCTAGTTTGGATGATACTTTTCCTGATAGTTTTTTGGTCGGGGCTAATGTTGGCCCTGGGCTGGAAGTGTCGCTGGATGATTCTTCTCCATTGTTGGGTGTTGGCTCTTCAGCTTTGGACTCTTTGAGCTGGCAGCATAAGGCTGCCAGAGGGGAAGATGACTGGGTCAGTGTCAAAGGCAAACATTTTAAAAGGTCATCTTCCTCTTTTGATATGACCATTCGGTCCCATAAGAAGGGTACAAAAGGATAACTCTCTCTCATCCCGCAATTGGACTCCTCTGCTCTATCTTTTTTTGCGTCTTGGGAGTGGTTTCTTCTAAGTTTTCGGTGTGTGTGTTTCTGTTAGGCCTTTTGTTCAAGCAATTCTATTGGGTTTTGGGAACTACTATTGCTTTATCTTAACTTCCTTTTGTGTACTGGGTTTCGGGGCCCCTTCAAAACCTGTTGTTACCTTAATCAAAAACTTATTACTAATGTCTCAAATTCCTATTCAATGGGGTAGAAATTATCATTTCAAGAGATCTTGATACCTTCCAATTCCGTGCTAACCGAAAAGGGACTCCAAAAAATCAAGTGCTAAATAAACAAAGAAGCATCTTCCAGTTCCTCCCAATATGCTGATCCTCTAGCATTGCCAAAATTGTTCAAAATTAAGATCCAAGTCTAGGGCCAAAGATGTGCACAATATACCATGGCATAATCAGTTTGCATTGGGAAGTTGTGTACTTCCTCAAAATATTTTGGCAAGCCATGTCTTATCCAAACATAACCAAAAGTTATTGTCCAATATCAGCCTCCCACCACCTTTTCAAAATTGGGCGAGTTAAAAAAATAGAGCATTGAAGAGGACGTGTCCACGTGTATCAATAAAGATGAAGAGGATGTACCACCCATGCATCTACTTATTGAACAATATAGCCTTGGATTCACAATAAGGCAAAAGAAAGGATATGATGGGCACATTGGTCTATGAGCATAGAAACAAGGTGTCATAGAGCCCATCTTACCTAAAATGAAACCTAAGCACAAAGGACTTGGGTTTTTTCCATTGCAAATTGATTCTTCTACTAAGTTGTCATTGTGCAAAAATGCAAGTGCCTCTAAAAATGATAAAACATCTGAGGAAATCCATATCTTTCAAGAATGCAATTCCTATAACCAGTAATGACTCACCCCCTCCTATGAGAGCTTGTCCTCAAGTTTGGATCCAAGACTTTAGGGATCTTGATAATCCCTTTATCTCGACCATAACACTTGCATCTCAAACTTTGCAAAACACCAATGATAACATCCCTTTAGTAGATCTTGAACTTATAGATTGAGACCAACAAGAACCATCAAGCATGGACTATTTTGAAAATGACGAAGCTATAGCTAAATTCTTAGAGTTTCGAGAAGGCATACCACTAGATAATCATAAAGTAGGCTTTGTTATAGATCTCAATGATACAACATATTTTGGGGAGTCAACTCCATCTTCCAGCCACTCAAAAACAAGACACCGCTAGACTAAGAAAACTGAAAAAAAAGACGTATATGAAGATGAAAACCTCTCTAAGGCTAGACATACCCCATCGAACAAAAAAAAAATCCCCACGGCTCATGGAAATGACAGAGGTAATAGACTAGACGTACCCCCATCAAATAAAGAAAAAAGTCCCCACTACTCATAGAAATGACAGAGGAAATAAACTAGACGTACCCCCATCAAATCAACAAAAGTCCCCACTACTCATGGAAATGGAAATGATAGAGGAAATAAATCTAAGTACGACTAACAACCCTAAGATCATTCACTTTGTAGCCTATTTGGAACATGAAGTATTAGTATGCAAAACAATTAAAGCGTATGGACATTAAGAAGGGAACTTGTTCTATATTAGAACGGATAGCATGAGAATATTTTTATTTTGTTGTTGTGTTTACGATGGTTAAATATTAAATGTGATTGAGAAAATGGGGCTGTGGGATTGAAATTTGAAATGGCACACTCTTTAAGCACAGATTCAATACGTAGAATCTAAAATTATAGAGGGTGAAAATATTTGTACGTAGTCGAGCTTCTTTGAGACAAAACGAAGATAAAAGTATGATCAGGCAAAATAGTTTGTTGATGAGTAGTACTTGCTGAGACAGGAGTACTGTTATTAGATGGCCACTGCTTCTTCTTGTTTACCAATTGTCTACAAACTGATTGTTTACACAAGTACAACATTAGACCTCCACATGAAAGAGTTAATGGTGGACAACTTGAGTTGCATATACTCCAAACAGTAGTAAATAGCACTTTGCACAAAGTAGTAATCACTTCTGCAGTAATCATACTTATACACAGTGTAGTGGCAACTCAATTGACACCCCCTAAGGCTTGCTTTTTGCAGCTCATGCACAACTCACCAGGGGCACATCTACAATTAAGTTGATATCTCCCAAACATGGGGAGATAATAAGTCAAAAAAATAAATGATTTCACTTCTATATGAGACAGTTCATCTTCCTAGAGACTCTTGATCTCTACACCATGTATATGCGTAATCTATATGTATAGACATCTACAATATATCACTGCTATGTTTCTGGGGATGATTGTGTGTAAGTTTTTAGCATCAACGTTTCGGATTATACTCCATGATCCATCATCAAGATGAGAGAGCTCAAGAATGGATTGTGGAAATTTGTCATCATTAATCTACAATATAACTTGCAATTGATCAATATATCTAGATTCTACATATCTCTAATGAATGACATAAATAATAATATATCTAGATCCTTATTTAAAGATTCGACCACCAAATTCTCAACTAAAGAGTTGACCACCAAGTTCAAACTTGGCCTCCAAATTAATATAACATTAGTTTTGGTAAAACAAATGAAGAACTTGGTACACAACCACAATCTAATACTTATAAGTCTTGTAATATAAATCTTAGAAATTTGGTAGAAGCTATTAATGTACCTCCACACACAACAAATGTCAATTCAGATAATTAGAAGTAAGATAGGTGTAATATTTTGGATTAAAATTCACAGATATTTGATAAACAATTATTTCAACATAATACAAGCTAAATGATTACCATTGATTAATTATTTATAATGTTACATGAAATTAAACTAAATTAATTAATTTTTACTTCTATTCTAAATAGCATGCACCTCTAAATAGCTTGATGCATGAGTAAAAGTTTTATTAGAAATATTATCTTGCCTATTAATTCTAATAAGACTCCTTGTTGACTCAATAATTAAAATATTATAATTTATCTTTTGCAATCATCTCTCAAATGGCAAAAGATCTAAAAATAAACTTCTAAAATAACATTAATCACAAATAACAAATATCAAATTGAACAATGTTTAGAACATGGTAAAAATAGTCTTCCAAATAAGTAGCTCTTGAAAATTCTAATTTCATTATGGTTTCCTTTGTTTTGACAAAGTCTAACAAAACCTTTTAACAAACCTTTGAAATTATTTAACACTCCAAAATTTTTGATTACTTACACTTATAAAGCTCTAAAAGTTCACTACTTTGCTGAAACTAAAATTTCCATGATTGGAATCTCTAAAGATCACTAAAATGAACACTTCTTTACTAGAGATAAAAAATTAAAATTTGAAAATTATATTTAACCCTATGACAAGGGCTTGGCCTTCAAAGAGAGCTCCAAGAACCCCTTCAAAAGAAGCTTCAAAGAGTGAGTCAAGAATTATTTTTATAATTTTTCTTTCTCAACCTTTCACTTTTTTTATTTTTTATTTTTTTAAATTTCTTTGCTTTCTTTTTTAAACCTTTTAATTTTATTAAACAATCTTAGATTGATAATGATATTGAAAATAATTAGTGATTAATAATTATTAAATTAATTTATTTTTACAAATATTGATAAATAATTAATAAATTTTTAATTAAAAATTAATAGTTTGACTAATAATAATTATAATTAAAGTTAATAACACATTCAATAATTAATTATTAATCAATATATATAAATTATGAACATTTTAACAATTTGACATGACCAAAAAATTGACTATTTCAGATTTTGAGAAAAATATTGACATACAAATGATAATTTGAAAATATTTTTTCATTTAATGCAATCAAGTTTTGGATTGGGTACAACAAGATTGAAACTATCAACCATTGCCTCTCTTACAATCCTACACAAACTAGGATGGTTTGTTGCTTGCAACACTTAAGGTATACGCATCATTTTCTCATGTTATTTTTCATGTGTACTCATAGTTTTCAAGAGAATATATTTTGTCAATGGAGTTATGCCACATATATAGTCAAAAGTATGTGTACAACATCATTCCTAGCAACATAGTTGTGACAATGTCTAATAAGAGATATCATGAAATGGCTACATGCTCAACGCTTGCTACACCAACTCCAATGAATATTGTGTCATACAACTATGTATGATTGACATTCTTCACCTTATATTCAAATTGAAGAATAAGATGTTGCAACATAGATAAATCATATTCTATAAACTTTGTTCAAAATGATATTTTATGCATGTGTATAGAGTTGTTCCCAAGGATCAACTTCTATGACAAGACAACTACTTCACCGAGAAACTAGAAGTTAAGGCTTTGCACTTACTCCCTAGACATGATGCAATCAAGCCTATCAAATTACAAGGAGAGATGACTAATCCAAGAGAATTCACTAGTTATGGTACTTGCAATAACAAGAAGACCATGCTCATGGTTTGTACTAATCATGGGAACACTTTAGTGGTCTGCAATACACTAGAGCACCTCCTAGATGCTTCTGAGAATACAAAGACTATACCACACTCTAACAAATGTTGGGCATACTATTGCAACGACATAGAGAACCTGCACAAAGACAAACAATTCTACAAAAATTATTCACTCATCAAACATCTTGGATTTTCTACCATGGTTGTAGTATGATCCAATACATCTCTCAACCAAACAACATCCAATTCACATAAATACATACCACAGTATTTCGAGTATCATTCTAGAAGGCTCTAAAAATGTATTCTATGTGACAATGAAATACCACGGGGACTTCACTTAGTGAACCTAAATCATAGCACATGCATTCATGGTATAGTAAAGAGTCCCCCTATTTTTTTAAAAAAACTACCCCAAACTCCCTTTTTGTCACCCACCTCCAATACCCCCACACATGTTTTCTTATATATACCCCCACCCCCGCCCCTTAAAAAAACCCCTAACCCCTATTTAGGAAATATATTGCCCCTATTTTTGCTCATTTTAAACCCCCCAATATGAACACACATGATAGTGTATTTCCCCTTCAATGAAGATCCTGTGTGCAATACACACACACATGTATACGTGTATATATATGTGTGTGTGTGTGTGTGTGTGAAGTGTGGTTCACCTTTGCAGGACTCTTGTCCTAGTTTGTTTTGAACTGGGTTCAGGTATGGAGACCGCTCATTTGTGGGTCTGGATAGGGTATGTGCCCAAGGTGGCTAGTTTGATCCAGCCAACCCAGTTCGAGCCTGGGCTGGACTAGGCTGACCTTGGCAAGACCAATGGAAGACCCAGGCGAAAAAGTGACACCCAATTTTGTTTTGCAAATTTAAATAAACATTGACATCCACAACCCTAAAAAGTACTTTTATAATGAATTATATTGGGTTTTATGTCTCATTTGGTGTGCAAATAGATTGTTTTCTCTTGAGGTGGAATAAATAGGGGGTTAATAAAAAGTTTGGTTTAGCGAGAGGGAGTTGGAAGATTGATTTGTGAAGCTTGGTCACGTGTTTGTACCTCATTCCTAAACCTTTGCAAGCTTTGATTGGGTGAAAGAGGTAAGCTTTTTTATTTTATTTTGTTTTTATTTAAGTTTTTTTTCCCATTTCTCTTTAATTGTCCATAAGATCTACCTTTTTTCCAATCTCTTGTTTTTATTTTGAATGTATATAAAATTTCTTGCTATAGGAACTATAGTGACATCTACCTCTTCCTCCATAGGTAATAATAAACAAAAAAGAATAGATCCAATTTTTTATTCTACTTTATGGAAGTATGTTGGTATTATAAGACACTTCCAGGAGGTGGTGTATTTTATTGGAAATGTTGGGGTTGTTATGTAGAAAAGAATAGTTCATATTATCGGGTGTTTTTTGGAAGAGGAATAGAGAAATATCTTGGCAAAAAAGATGTTCCTATAGCAAATGAAATAGTTTTAAAATATATCATGGAGCACGAAGAAGAAAAGGAGAGAGAAACACGTAGAAAAATAACACTCACTAAAGAAAATCAAAAGGAATGCAGGTCCCATTTTCAAATATTGTGATAGAAGATCGCCCCTTTTATACTACTATAATTGAGCCTGAAACTAAAAATCAAGCACCCATCCACACAAAAGAAAGGGACCTTTGGAAACTTCATTTCAAAATGAGAGCCAAAATACTACCGACCAAGTTATAGTGAGATGGATATATGAAAATGGGTAGCCTTTGAGTGTTTTTTTCTCCGCATACTAAAAGAAGATGTTGAAAAGTGTCGATGAAGCTCCAAGAGGGTATAAGGGTCCTGGTTATGAGAAGATACACAATAGCTTGTTGGAAAGAGAGGTCAAGGGGGTTGAGGATGCATTGATTTCCAAAAGGGATTCAAGGAATGAGAAAGGGGTATCAAGTGTTTCAAATGGGTGAAAAGATGTAAGAAATCATCCCTTGCTCAATGTTATAGTGTGTCCCCTAAAGGGGAAAGGTTTTTGAAATCCGTGGATTGTGAGGGGCAAGTACAAGATCGAAAACTTATTGTTAATATTTTCCTCTTTGTCATTGAGTCAGTGGGACCTAGTTCAAATCATAACAGAAAATGCAAAGAATTATAGAGCTACTATTTTTTAGGTTGAAGAGCGATATAAACATATCTTTTGGATACCTTGTGTTATCCAATCACTCAATATTATGATACAAAAGATTGGGAATAAAATTTGGTGGATAAAAGAGGCGTATGCAAAGGCCGAGGACATCTAGAATTTCATCACAAACCACCACACGTCTCAAGGAATTTTTAGATTATTCTCAAGTTTGGAGCTATTAAAGGTAAGTGAACTTGAACTTGAAGTAGTAATTTTATTAAACAAAATTAAAATTAGTATGTCTATATTTAATTGTATTTTTTTTCTTTTATTTCTATTATATGTTGTTGATACCCATTTTTCATTAAACTTAATCGTCTTGAGATGACTTGTGAAAGTGAAAGTGGTACTTCACAATATGGTGATCAACATAAATTAGTCTATATGGAGCCAAAGAAACACTGAGAGAGCATAAAAAAAAAAGCAAATAATATTGGACTTCTCATGGTGGGAACATGTGGAGTATCTCCTTCACTTCACTAAGCCCATTACAAGCTTGTATCACCACATTGACATGGATAGGTCTTTCTTTGGAGAGATGTATGATGACATCGATTCAATTCTTGAGAATATGAAGAAAATCATAAATGCAAAAGAGAAAGACCATGAGGCATCAAGAAATTACAAGCAATTGTTGTAGAATTATGGAACAAGATGAACATTCCTCTACATAGTCTTGCATATGCATTGACAACAAAATATTATAGAAACCAATATCTTGATATTCCAGGAAGGCTTCCACCATTTAGAAGTGTCTAATGGTTACAAGGTAACATTCCTTATTTTATTTCTTGATGATGGTATTCAAGATTTGACTACAAGTGACACTACTAAAATTGTATTCATTTTTTGACACCCATTGGTTGACATTTCTACAGGCATTGGTTGATTATTTGATCAAAGGCCTCGTCATAATTTTTTGGTCCATTTATCGATGACAAACTTGAGCGTCTAAATTTTGATTCTTTTTGGCGTAAAAAACAAGGACAAATTCTTATAAAATGTGGCATCAAAAGATCTAATTTTTGACAGTGGCTCACATCATAGTTCGACGAGGTTGCTATGTCATCGACAAGGTTTTGGTCAAAATATTTCTTCGATGGTTAGAGCCATCCAAACTCATTTTTTACGAGAACATCTTCGAATGCGTCCACTTGGAGTCGAAAGCTTGAAAATGTGGCGTCGAAAGGTTTGATTTTTAATGAGGATGCTATGTCATCAATGAGGTCCTCATCAAAAGTTTCATCGAAGTTGGAGTCAGACAAACTCATTTTTGAGGACTACAACGTCGAAAGTGTCCAGTGAGAGTTGAAATTTTGACGACAACAATTTATGTTAAAAAAAAAAATGGTATGCAATTATGAGATTCCATTTCAAATATCTATCATATAATATAATAAAAAATAGATTTTATTCAACAAATTTTAAAATTTTCTTGAATTACCTCATGTTTTGGGAAAAAATTATCTCATTTTGAATGAATAATTTCATCACTTCATCTATTAATAATGCTTGCCAATGAAAATATAAACTAATGAACAATTAATACAAATAATAAGGATATGCAAAAAGAGTAGCATTCCATGTTACCAGCATGTAAAATAAAGATTCTAAGACTGTTTCTTAGGCTATTAGGATTCTTGATCAATACAAATGTTAGATTTTTATGAGACTAGGTGTTATTGTGTATCAACTATCAATTTATGTAACTCAAATTATAATTTATTTATAAATTTGTACTACTTTATAGATGTTGATTTATGCTATTATCCCAAGCATCCTTTCCAAGCAGAACCTCAAGATAAACACAAGGTAGAAAAATGTTCTATCATCAACACATCCACTAGTTTCATTTCTCTTGCTGAAGTTCATTCCCATCTAAGAAATTTTTTATCACATCAAATTCAAGAGATTAAAAACCTCACTCAACTTCAAAATTCATCAAACATCTCCACCCGATTTCCTCAATTTATTTGCTTCTAAGAATAAGTCTTGGCCAATTATGACATTAATTTGCAAAATATAGAATAAATTATCATAAATGAATATGTTTTGATATGGATACTCATACAAGGGAAATAATTCCTTTATATAGTCTTCATTTCAATTTTGAAATATTTTGAAGTGAGGCTAAAGGAGCCACTTAAAGTTGTCAATACCATCTTCTACATTTATAATTTGTCATGTTTGTTTATTTAAATTTTGGAATCAATTCATCTAGTTTTGCTTTATCATTTATATCTATCAAAATTATGTACACAATACCCTTCTAGAGGTAAAATTCAAATTAGAATACAATATTCATAACCACTATTAAGCAACAATTACATAAAACCACATAGAACATGGAGGGTAAGATCAACAACCTTTGAATGTTGTGAACCTTACTCCCCCCTTCTTGTTTCTGCCATATTAGCTGCTTCCCCTTCATTAGATTTTTCCCCAGCTTCCTAAAAAATAAAGAAAGAAAGAACATTCAATATCCAAGCACTTGCATGGTAAGCTGAAAAGAAATTGTAACACGTTTGGGAAAGCTATCCACATACCTTAGCTCAAGATTCTAATTTTCATTTTCTTTCCCTAATCCCTTTTCTTTCAGAAGATGAAAGACTCATAAATCCAACTTCTTCTTCAACAACTACCTTTGAAGGTGAATTATAATATTCCAGCTAGCATCTAAAAATGTACAAATTCTAAAACAAATCCATAAGACCCTCAAAATCAAATGTAAAGAAGCATTTATTTCTATCAATGTGAAATATCTAGGTGTACAATAAAATTGATCTTCACTTCAACCATTTTAGATTGATTTTATGTCAACAATGGTGCCATATTAAACCATTAAATAATATTAGGATATCTGATACCCCTGTTCTATTTTTATACTCTTATTACCAATGTTGGTACCATATTAAATCAAACAATATAAATTCTGAGAGATAGCCATCTATTCCACCATAGAATAGTAAATGAAAATTTAAGGCAGTGAAGTTACACTTGTTGGAAACACTGAGAGGGGGGGGGGGGGGAATCAGTATTTAACTAATCATTCTATTTCAGCNGAGGGGGGGGGGGGTGAATCAGTATTTAACTAATCATTCTATTTCAGCAATTTGAAACTCAATTAAATAGATAACACATGAAGCATAATATAAAAAAACATAACACCAGATATGTTTACGGGGAAACCTTGATCAGGGGAAAACCCCGGTGGGAATTAGTACCCTCAAATGATTGTACTAGAATAATGAACTTGTTAAGGTTCCTTTGCCCTGTTAGAAGCAGTCTTTACAATGCAAGTACAATGACCCTATTAGGAGTATTTACAATAACCATGTTAGGGTTGAGGACTCACTATCCAAGAGCTCACTACCCAATAAGATGAAGGCTACAACCTCTTTGATAATAGATATACACTATATCCAAAACTGAACTGCTATATGTGACACTATTGTCTGATCAGTTTCGGTTATGCATTGATGCTCTTATTCTCTTAAAGAGATTTATCTTATTCTGACATCTTATACTATTCTTCTATATCTCTTCTCTGTATATTTCTTTGACACTCCCTAATACAAATTTACATGTCATGTATATATGTTCATGCCTGAATAGAGGCGACCAAAAACAAGACCTTAGTTGGCCCAAAAAAAACATTCACAATGCTTCCAAACAAATTGGCTAAAGCGTGTTTACAATAATGTTTAATACATAACTACTAACTTATCGCAATAGGTGCTTAGCCTTTACAAAACAAAAGATTACATGCTAATCCAAAAACTGAAGTCGGCTTCATACTCTATTTTCTGAACTGCAGGTGCACTTAATTTTTGTGTATTTTCTCTGTACTGTCATTCTGTACCGTGCATGTATAGGGTAAGCATAAAAACGTATCATAGATCTTATATATGAACATGCATAGCTTGATTCATTCTGACGCACGTGCATTGGTGCTCTAATCGATTGCATATCCCTGTTCTGCTCTGTCTTCTATACTTAGCCATTTTTGTCTTCCAATTTTACTTGACAAAAATTCATATGAATTTGTTGCCATAATGACAACATAAAATAATTCAATACACTCTGATTTTCAACTTGCGAAAAATCTCCCCCTTTGTCATTAATGACAACAAAGGAATGTGGCCAAGTTGTTTGACTTTGACTTAACAACAAAAAAGGCTTTACATCGTAACTTTGGCTATATAACATATTCCTTATATACATACATTACTCCCCCTTTGACATTAATGGAAAAGGTGTCAAAATTGTAAGTCTCTAGATACTTACTCCATGTATACATCTAGATAAGCAATCTGAAGATTCTTGATCCCTTGCTGCGAGAATGCCTTTAGTGCATCAACTGTCTGAAGTTGGGCGCATAAGGCATATGTAAGATTCTCCATCTTTGTTAGATCCATGCTGGGTCCTTGATCATAGGTAGAAATGGTTGCATCTATCTGTTTGATGTTCTCGTTCAAAACTGCTAAGGAGGGCGCAAGTGCATTTCTCAGTTGAGTCTGCCTGATCCTTATCTTACTGATCTCCATTTTAGATTTTTCAATCTTGTCTATCTGTTCTTGATAGATATTGTTGCAGATGTTGATGTCTTGGGATGATGTTTCAACTGATTTACTTATGTTATCAACCAAGATATCTGCTTCCTCTATCTTCTTGATGTGCTCAGAGGTAAGTTTTACTCTGTCCATGCAGTTTGCTACTACCCTCCTGCCTTTTGATGCCAACTCTTTCAGAATTTTTCTGACCAATCTTTAATGAATTGAGATCTAAAGAGAAGTTCTTTACCAATTCATTCAATTTTCCCTTCTGGTACTCATCTTCTACAATTTTAGTAGCAGAGTCTACTAAAATTGTGAAATGTGATTTGAAACTTGTCAAGATGCTGTCAACATCATCAACTGACTGAATCTTAGCCACTTTCTTATCTGCTGGCACTAAGTCAATCAGAATGTTCACTATCTCTAGAAGGAGAGGGTTTCTCATGACTTGTTTCTCTTTGACTTTTTCCATGGCTAGCACACTGATTTTAATCAAATCTTCTTCTTCCTAACCATCTAGATTTGCTGAATCAGGTGTCAAGATTGACAACAATGATGGTTTGATGGATGGAGTATGTATTACATTCTGAGTGGCATCCACATATTCATTCTTCACAAGGATCTCCATAGCTAGTGTTTCATTAGTTTGATTATCTTCCTCTTTATTCAAATCCATTGAATCTTTAGAGGGAACTTCATCTTGCTGTAAAGATGTGTCATCAGTGCATACCTTCTTTGTCTCTTCAGTGCTGACAAATGCTTTTTCAAATTTGTGCATGTCATTGTCAGAAGCGGTCATGGATATCTTAACATCATCAATCACAATAGTTTCTTCTGAATCTTTGGCTGTATCAGAAGTTATTGAAACAATGGGTGTTGAATCCTGTGGACCTGTCATAGGCACATTTAGAATAACTGGTTCTTTGTTATATTTGGGAGGAGCTGGAGTTGCTTTTACTATAGGAATCATTGATGGATACATGTGTCTGTCCATAAATACCCACTCAAATGCTTTCTGAGTCTCTTCACCAACCAATTCATATTCTTTGCTCATGATATGGAGAATTCTTGTTTTGGTTTTGAGATGAGGTTTTACTAAATCCAACAGAATGGATTTCTCATCATGTGAGAAAATAGGGAGAAGACTGTCTAATGTTTCTTCTCTTATCCTCATATCCTCTTCAATTGCTTGCCTTTTTAATACATCAAGTATGTTCCATACTTTGTCTGGTATGACTGTTTTGAGTTCCAATACTGTCCTCTTAAACTTGATCATGTGAGAGATAATCATAGAGTGAAATTCTGATTTGTCTATCTCTTGGTACTTGTCATATACATTTTTGATAGATTCTAGTTTTCCTTCATTAATAATTCTATTCTTTAGGACTGTAATCATAGAGTGAAATTCTGATTTGTCTATCTCTTGGTACTTGTCATATACATTTTTGCTAGATTCTAGTCTTCCTTCATTAATAATTTTGTTCTTTAGGACTGTTAGACTAGGTCTAAATCCTACCTCAGGAAGGGCTTGAGTGTTCTTTACCTTGCTCCTTGTGGTCCTTGAGGATGGGTGACTTGTAGGAGCTTGTTTCTTCCTTCTAGTCATCTTACTGGGTACAGAAGGTGGAGAGGATTCTAGATCAATGGTAGTTGATGGCCCAGATGTACCTTCATCAAATTTCTTCTTCTTCTTCTTCTTAGGTATATCATCAGACTTTTCCATTTTCACTTCTATAGGAGTTTTCTCAAGTTCTTTAGCAATCTTAGCTTCCCTAGCTTTGTCTAGGTCTTCTTGTGTAACCCCATGAACTTTTAGGATATTAGAAGTAATCCTTGATGCCTTCCTTTTGTTGTCTGCACTCTACAAGAAAAAATCAACTTGATTTGTCTTTTCTCTATAAGTAACCCATCTAGGTTCATTAGGATCCTTGGGTGCAGATAGGAGAACTTGTGCATACCCTTCCAAAACCTGTTCTTCAACTTCATAGCCAAGTGGATGAATCCATTTTTTCCTTGGTTCAACTACCTCCATGCATGTGCAGTCAGTTTCTACCATAAAGAATATGGTGTCTTTGTACTTATCAACTATCTTCTCCAGTATCCAGAACCTTTTCTGCATCTTGATCCTGAATGTTTTGATCTCCATGTCCATAGAATCTTTCACGCTGCTTTCTGATGTAGCTTTTAGTGATATCTGAGACATAGTGGGTTTACTCCTATCTAGGTAAAGACTAGAAAATTTACCTACAATGTGGAAGTAGAGATAGATGATCAAAGAGCCAAATCTAAATATTTTTCTCTTGTCATTCTTGACTGCCCTAATGTTGTCAGTCTGCTGTGCATGCAATATTTCACATAGATTATACTATGTATTATCCTTCACCATTTTTATTGCTTCCAGGACAGTTATTGTAGATACACTATTTAGTATTCTTGCATCCTAAAACTTATAACATAGGATCATAGTGACCAATTTGATGTCATCTACCTCAATGGGATCAAGTCATTCCGCGCCTATCACTTCTGGATAAGCATACTTGTTCTACCTGCTTCTTAACATCCTCACCAGTGGGAAGAACTGGTCCAGTCTTAGGAAGTC
Organism: Thuja plicata; assembly: GCA_018584345.1. Taxonomy (NCBI): domain Eukaryota; kingdom Viridiplantae; phylum Streptophyta; class Pinopsida; order Cupressales; family Cupressaceae; genus Thuja; species Thuja plicata. The sequence goes on from MU227311.1 coordinate 767,991, forward strand.
CAATCATGTCATGAATTAGGTCTGTAGTAATGCGGACAGGAACTTCACCAATCCAATATAGGTCATCATGTATCCTGCTCAGTATGATTTTAACCCATTCTGGCTCATAGAACTCGTGTGCATTAGAATACTCAAAGATCGGGTTATCAGTGAGATGCGCATATTCATCTTTGAATGAATAATCTAGTTTCATCATTGAAGCCATAAGAGTAGCAATGCTATTGTCACCAACTGTTTCCTTCTTGCAATAAATATATGCGCAAATTTCTTCTACATGCATGATTCCTAGCGGAGTCTTTGAAAATGCTCCTTCAACATCATCTAATATGGACTTGAATGGATGCTTTTTGAACATGAATCTTTTCTTTTTAGCAATGTCAAATACAATAGGGGTTGCCATACTTACTTTCTACTTGATTAAATAGGGTTTCACAACAATTCTGAAATGACATGACTACTAGGGTTCTATTTTAATCTTTAATCCATTCACAAACCAACCAATTCCTTAATCTGTAGTGCTTTGATTCTCAATGCTCATGTGCTCTCTGAATTCTCAATCTTGAATGCAAAGGGATTTTTAAAGATCTTTTACCAACTTATATAAAAGATTATTGCATTTAATGCTCTTTGCCATAAAGTGGTTTTCATAGAGAATTTCAATCTTTGCTTCTTTCCAAGTTTAGACTATGTGTATATACATACATCCTTATTTTGTCGCCAAATATATGAATTCACAGGCGCATACTCAGAGGTGAGTATTCCATCCATGCAGGGGTTCAGAGCTAGAATAGCTCCCCCAAATACCATGAGGGTCAACTAACCAGAAGTAGAAGGTGCGTCCATTGTGGATGCATCTACTACCTTGTTCTCTTCATTATCCTTCTTTACTTCAACCCAAATTTTATCTGCATCTTCTTTAGCTTGTACAAATTTAACTTCTCCCAATTATTCAAATAGTGACTTTTTAGGATTCTCTTGTCTTTGTGCTCTTGACCTGCAAAACCTTGAGATATGTCCACCTTTTCCACATGAGTCACAAATTATAGGAGGTCTAATTCTATTATTCATCATGCTGCACTTCTTGGCTGTGTGTACATTGTAATTACATATCTGACATGTGATGTTCTGAGGGTTTCTTTGAGGTTGATTTCTCTGATTGTTTTGAGTCATATTTCTTTGGTTATGTTGAGACTGATTTCTTTGACTTGTCCTGCAATGAATAGCCCTATGACCAAACTTATTACAGGAGTAACAATAACCATTAAAAGGTCTTACTTCTTTACAATCTCTTGCCAAGTGCCCATGCTTGTTATAAGCATAACAAGTTCTGTTAATTTGCTTGAGTTCATCTTTAGGTGGTTCTTTTTTAGCCTCTACAAGATTCTCAGTTTTCTTTGCTTTAGTGGATGTCTCTTGTGCTTTCTTTCTTTCTTGCATTGAATTGATTTCAATTTGAGCTACACTGTATCCAACGCCAGTAGTGTCACCTTTTAACTTCTATGCATACAGTTGTGATTGAATTAGATCAGAACTTGTCTGTAGATTATCAATTTTGTCTTTTTCTTCTGTTAGTTCAGATTCTATCTTTTTCTTGATGTTTTCTAATTCAAAGATTTTTATGTTCACTTGCATAAGTTCATCATCTAATTGTTTATTCTCTTTGGTTTTTTCTTCAATAGCTGTTAGGCTATTTGTAAGTTGTTCATCAAGATCTTCAATCTTATCTTTCAAAGAATGTTCTCTTCATTTAGCTTCTTGACCATTTTACCCAAATCATTTGTAGAGGAATCTTTCAAATCTTTTCTTAACTTTTTGATAAGCATTTGTGAGCCATCAAATTTTAGTTTAAGTTCATCATTTTCTTTTTCAGATCTGTCAAGATCTTCAAGGGCTGCTTCAAGATTTTTTTTAGATGTTTCACTTTTGTTGAATCCATGATCTCCTAAAGTGGTTAAACTTCTTTACAGAGGACCAGAGCTCTGATACCAATTGTTGGAAACACTGCGAGGGGGGGGGGTGTGAATCAGTGTTTAACTAATCATTCTATTTCAACAATTTGAAAACTCAATTAAATAGATAACACATGAATTATAATATAACAACACATAACACTAGATATGTTTACAGGGAAACCTTGATTAGAGGAAAACCCCGGTGGGAATTAGCACCCACAAATGATTGTACTAGAATAATGAACTTGTTAAGGTTCCTTTGCCTTGTTAGAACTAGTCTTTACAATGCAAGTACAATGACCCTGTTAGGAGTCTTTACAATAACCCTGTTAGGGGTGAGGACTCACTGTCCAAGATCTCACTGCCCAATAAGATGAATTCTACAACCTCCTTGATAATAGATATACACTATATCCAAAAGTGAACTGTTGTATGTGACACTATTGTCTGATCAGTTCCAGTTATGCGCTGATGCTCTTATTCTCTTAAAGATATTTATCTTATTCTGACATCTTATATTTTTCTTCTATATCTCTTCTCTGCATATTTCTTTGACACTCCCTAATACAACTTTACATGTCATATATATATGTTCATACCTGAATAGATGCGACCAAAAACAAGACCTTAGTCGGCCCAAAAACAACATTCACAATGCTTCCAAAAAAATTAGCTTAAGCATGTTTGCAATAATGTTTAATACATAACTACTAAATTATTACAGTAGGTGCTTAGCCTTTACAAAACAAAAGATTACACACTAATCCAAAAACTGAAGTCCGCTTCATACTCTATTTTCTAAACTTCAGGTGCACTTAATCTTTCTGTAGTTTCTCTGTACTGTCATTTTGTACCATGCGTGTATAGGGTAAGCATAAAAACATATCATAGATATTATATATGAATGTGCATAGCTTGATTCATTCTGACGCACGTGCGCTGGTGCTCTGATCGACTGCATATCCCTGTTCTGCTCTGTCTTCTATACTTAGCCATTTTTGTCTTCCAAGTTTACTTGACAAAACTTCATATGACTTTGTTGCCATAATGACAACACAAAATAAGTCATATACACTCTGATTGTCAACTTGCCAACAACACTAACACCAACCTTTGGAAATCCCTCTCTAACTTTTAGAAGGGTTTTTTTCCATGTTATTCGATAGTAACTATACATTTAAACAATCAAAGATGTTCAATCGTACAAATGTTAGTGTAATCAAAATGACCAAGAGTAGTGGATTTGTTATTATAGGTGCTTGGATGTCATTTCACATTGTAAGATTTCCATGAAGCCTCTTTGAGGTAGTAGACCTTGTAATTATCAATTGGTGACAAATCCCACTCTTATAAACCTTTCTCTCACATTTTCTCCATATCAAATTTTGTGTTTATTTCATTTTCATGCCATTCTTACCCTATTTTACTATTTTGATATGTTCATGTATGTGGGCTAGGAGGAAAATGATTTAATTCATACTTGATCAAGGAGGATGGTGTGCCTCCAAGGTGGATTGAGGGATAGAGTAGACCTAAGATCCTACCATGTTCGCGGGCTAGGAGGAAAATGAGTTCTCCTAGGCTTAAGAGACTTTTCAAGTATGCCACCCCAAGATGCATGCTCATGGGCCGAGAGGCAAATGAGTGCTCCTAGGCTTGGTGATCTTCTCAAGTACACCACCATGACATGGATGGATAGGGATCCACCCACGCTATCGTAATAAAGGACAACCATCCTTGAGAATGCAGTTTGCAAACGTTATCAATGAATTCCTAATATGATTGCTATAGGATAATGACTTGGAATGATTATTAATGCTATTGATGTATTTTGATTAAATGATATTTATATGTTATCATGATTTATAATATTTAATTCCTAGCATTTAGTAAATCTAGAGGTTATCATGAACTCTTCATGATTTTCAATATCAATCTCTATTAATCCATACTATTTGTAGAACTCAAACCAAGATTAGCTTGTATATTTGACAATATTATTATAAAAATCATGAATTACATCCTTCAACCTAAGTTGAAATTGTTATTCTAGGACAGAAATAGGGACAATCCCAAGAAGGGGCATTACCTAGGAGAAAATAGAGTTAGCTGATGTGACCATCAAGAAACTAACATAGCTGAGAAATTGCATCTTTCAGCTGGTTTTCCCTAGATTGTGGTTTGAAGGATGAAAATTTTGAGTACAACAATTCTTCTTGTTTTTCATTTCTAATTATATGTTGCAAGTCCTCTATATAATTTCCTTTAAAACACAACATTAATCCAGTTATCCAGGCATTCAAAAAACATAATAAATTATCATTTGAAGCAAATTACAAGCAACAACAACACTAGTAATGTGCTTTTTCAAATCTGACTTCAAAGTGTGGTTGGTAGTTTATAAATCATAGACTAAAGAAGTTCATGTTGTTATGCTATGTAAGTACTAAGTTCTAATGTATAAAATTTGTTTCTCCCTGCTGCTGTGAAAGTTGTTTAAATCTCCCTACTTGGCCTCATTTTATCTGGTCTTGCAGACATTCTTCTATAGAGAGTATTTGTTGATGAACTACAATTGTTTGTATGTTTGAAGTCATTTTTTTGATAGTCAACTGAGTTATAAATGTGATGATAAACATTAATTAGTTAATTTATTTTCATTGATGTCAACTTATTTGGGTATCATTATGGAAAAAAACATCTACTATGGATTAAAGATCTGGAACAAAAAAAGTTTATCTGGTTGACAATTGAAGAGTTATGTATACACTAAGTAAATATAGTGTATACTAAGCATAATGTTAACCAAGCTAGGGATCGCCAACACATCACGGTATTGACCGAGAAATTTAATCAAACTAAGGCCAACTAAAATGATGAGCTGGAAAATTGATGATTCCAAGGTAAATAATAAGGTTTTTTATGAAGATCAAACGACTATAAAAATTCAAGGAAGATCGGATGACAAAGATTGAAATGTGTTTTTGACACAACTACCGAGGAAGATTTAAATGGAAAAAATAATGATGGAGATTAAGAGAAAAAATCTAAAGGATGGAAATTAAATGAGCTATGATGTCTATGTTGGAAACACTGAGAGGGCGGGGGGGTGAATCAGTGTTTATCTAATTATTCAAATTTAGCAACTTAAACATAAATCAAATATACATCCAATGAAGCTTAACAAAAGAAAAAATAACACTTGATATGATTACTGGGAAACCTTAATTAGAGGAAAACCCTAGTGGGAATTAGTACCCACAAATATTGTACTAGTATAATGAACCTGTTAAAGTTCCTTTGCCCTGTTAGAAGCAGTCTTTACAATGTGAGTACAATGACCTGGTTAAGGGTCTGACCCTGTTAGGAGTATTTTACAAACAATCCTGTTAGGGGTGAGGAATCACTGTCCAAGAGCTCACTACTTAAAGAGAAAGAAGGCTACAACCTCCTGAGAATAGATATATACTATATCCAAAGATGAACTGCTGTATGTGACACAGATGTCTAATCAGTTCCAGTTATGTGCTTATGCTCTTAACTTATTTAAGGGCTCTATCTCATACTGATATCTTCATACTACTCTGCTATACATATTC
>MU227311.1:782746-795049 GCA_018584345.1 Thuja plicata
TGTAGTAGAGGAGGAAAACTTGTGTTTCTTCACTTTGTGTTGATAGTAGGTGATGGTGCAATGATAAGTGCTTGGATCTTGAAATAGGATTCCTTTGATTTTCGTAATGCAAGAGTGTAGGAGTTTGCGGATATAGGCCCAAATCTTTGAGTACACTTTGAAGTTGTTCATTGTTACTTGTCCAAGAAGGATCACCTGTATCTACAAAAAACAAGAACCATGAGGGGATCTCCCATTATTGGGATTTCCTTCTAAAGCTAAATCAGTAGAAGCTAAGTGTGAATCATCAAATGTAATTTCATCATAAAGAGGTTTTGTAAACCAAATGGATTCATTACTAGATTCATAATAAAGAATAGAAATAGGACAATCACCATCAATAATATCAATAAGAAGATTAGAGTTCAGAGAAGGAGGTTGGTCGTCCATAGTAACCATTTGAGTGTCACAAAAATCATAATCTACTTTAAAGCAGATAGGAACATAATCTCCTGTAATACATAAGGGCAAGGTGACATGGATAAATGTATTAACAATTTCATCTTCTTGTTCTAAAATATCATCCAAAGCAAAATAGGTATACAAAACATCATCAAATGGAAACATGTTATCTCTATGAGGAAAATAGGAAGTGAGGGGATCATCCCCAAAACAAACATCATCACATGGGTCATCCCAAATAGGAAAATCATTTAAATGATACATAATGACATAGTTTAACTCGAATGGTAAATACTAATATACAAAAAAAAATTTAAATATTAAAAAAAAAAAATGATGAACAAATTTTCATGAAATGACATAAGTATTTAAAAGACAAAGATTATAAATAAGATTACAATGATTTAAATGAATTGATATTTTAAAATGTGAATTATGAAAGATGATAACAAAGTAATGTAGCAGTGAATTTATAATTACATAATAAGTTAAATAATAAGTTTAATTGATTTCAAATGAAATAACCAGTCAACAACAGAATATAATAAAATAGTTAATGTGCTGCCATGAAATGATTAAAAAATTGCAATAGCAAGAAAAAACTATGAATGATAATCTGTAACTCTAAACAAATGAGTAACTTGCATAAGAAACCAAAAAAATGCAGAGAATATGCAGATTGAAGATATTAATAGTGATATCTTTGTTAATAACTGCTTTGAAACTGCTGAAACCTGCAAAAAATGAATGTAAGAAATATGCTAAATATAAAAGAATAAACCTGCTAAGGAGAATAGCTCAACGACATAATAAAAAAATGCTAATCCAGGTTGCAGAGCTCCAGTACTAGAAAAAACTATAGAGTGGCAGCCCAACAAACAAAACGCCTACCATTGAAAAGAGGGCAGAGAGATGCTACATAGGAGAAAATAGCGCGCGAGAGGGAGCTGCTAAGTAGTGTGATGCTAAGAGGGTGAGAGAGCATCTAAGAAGCTACGCAGGAGAGAGGCAGATATGCTGCGAAGGAAAGGAGTGAAAAGCCAAATGCCACATGGGAGAATAAGGAGAGGCCAGATTCATGCGAGGAGATGGGAGATGGGAGATGAAGACAAAGCTAAGAACAATGCTGCGATAGGGAGAATGAAAAGAGAGGCTGTGCAAAGTTTAGAGTAAAGATGAATATAAATCAGTACAAAGTATAAAGTCTGTAGTGATAAGGGCTGCGTGAGCAGCTAGGCTACGTAGTGGGAGGGACAGAAAAAAATGACAGACTCACAAGGGAGGAGAGGAGAGATGTGTGGGTGCTGCGTTAAGAATATTTAATATTAATAATGCTGGAGAGATTGAAATACTGAGAGAGGTGCAGACCGGACAAAGTACTCTAAAATTTAAACAACCAGAATAAGAAATGCTGTGCTAGATAAAGTATAATGTGTTGTGCAAGTGTAGAATGCAAAAAAAATCACATTGACTACTGCGCAAAGATGAGGGAGAGAAAGCTGAACCAAGGTGAGATATATAATAAACTACTACGTTGATATACTGCTGCGTAAGGAAGAGCAAATAAAGCTAGCAGATAATAAACAAAAAATTGAATTAGATAGAGATGGCTATGGATCAGCTGCTGCAAAAAAATAATATGAAACGTTAGCTAAAAGAACATAAATATACACTCTAAGAATGGATAAATAAAAATAAACCTGCAAAAGGAATTATATATATATATTGAAATCTATAGAGATATAGAAAATCACATATTTAAAAGGAACAGATTAATATGAGATATAAGTAAAAAAAACATGAAGTAAACTCTCTCAAGAGTCTCTGATATTGGAGTGCTCCAAGATATGGTAGCTCCTTCACCTGTAAACTCAATAGAAGATTCAACCAACCTACTCTAATACCATGATAAAAATAACAACAAAATAACATAGGAGCAAGGAAATTGTTTAAATCAAAGAGCAAGGAGAAAAGAGATATACCATGAATAAATTAGAAAACTAGGAGCATTCACCAAAAGCAAGAGGAGGAGACAAGATTTTGAAGGGGGAAAAGCATAAAAAACCCCCGTGAGTAAATATGAATGGGAAAATTGCCTAAGAACATGAGAGAGAGAGAGAGAGAGAGAGAGAGAATGAGAGCCAAGCTCATACAATGAGTCACTTGAAGTGACGAAGTGCTACAACTAGTGCTTGTGATGTAAAAAATGAGAAGGAGATCTCTCTTTAATAGAGAGGTGAGGAGGGAGTTACATTGTAACTCCCATTTCTATGTATGCCACATTTCATAAAGTGTGTGCCACTTGTGTTATTTCCTCTTAGGGAGGAATCTAAGGGATACCTTGGTTTATCCCAATTAAATAATACAACCAAGGGATAATAAAAAACATAAAAAGAATTATCCTCACAAGAGGAAAAAATAGGTGTAGGTATTCCATAGGAATCACCTACTTACATAATGTAAGTAAAGATTAATTTCTAACAGAATCTGTTAGAATAGGAAATGATACACCTTGTCAAGTGAAAGAAAAAGGTACTATATTGATGAACAATAAAATCAAATGTGAGAATGCATATTGGGTGAAAGGACTTAATTATAATCTATTGAGTGTTTAATAGTTGAATAACACAGGTCACTGAGTTGCATTTGAAAATAGAAAAGCTTGAATCTACGATGGAACAAGAAAGTTGATCAGTACTGGTGAAAAATCAAAAGGTAGTATATTTTATGTTGACACTACCAAAACTACTTGTTTGATGGCTAAGAATGAAGATGTATGGTTGTGGCATAAGAGGCTTTGTCATGTAAATTTTGACAACATGGTTAAGATTAGTAAAAAAAAGAAAAGAAACAGGCATACCGAGCTTATCTAAACCTGACCATGTAATGTGCAAGAATTGTCAAAAGGGAAAGATGTCAAAATCTAGTTTTAAGAGAAAGAATTTTTCATCTAATGCCATTTTGGAGTTATTTCATACAAACCTATGTGGACCAATGAGAACACATAGTTATTATGGTGACAGATACTTTATTTTATTTGTTGATGACTACTCTAGAATGATGATAGTTATGTTCCTAAAAGAAAAAATTGAAGCATTTAAGACGTTCAAATGGTACAAAGATAAAGTGGAAAAAGAAACAGGTAGAGACCTGAAATGTCTGAGATCTGATAGAGGAGGTGAATTTATTTTTGATGAGTTCAATAAATTTTGTAATGAGTATGGAATTAAGAGACATGTTTATGCACCAAAGACACCACAATATAATGGAATTTATGAAAGAAGAAATAGATAATTGTGGATTGCACTAGAACATTGATGATTGAAAAGAATGTTGCACAAACATACTTGAGAGAAGATCTAAATACTGTTGTATACACACTAAACTAAGTACAACTGAAGAAAGATACAAACAAGACACCTTATGAGTTATGGTATGTTTATACACCTAATGTGAGTTATTTTAGAATATTTGGAAGTCGATGTTATATTGTAAAAGATGATAGAAATGGAAAATTTGATTCAAAAAGTGATGAAGGAATATTTCTTGGATATTATACTAAGAGAAAAGCTTATAAATGTTTGAACACGACTTCTAACAAGATCATTGAAAGTACAAATGGAAAATTTGATGAATTTGCTAAGAAGAATGATGAGGAAAGCACAAAATAACTAGAAGATAACAATAGATTTGTCTACATTGAATAACCTAACACTTTTCTTGAGAAGGTACCCAATGTTACCTTGCAACAAGGTAATGCTTACCGAGCAATAGGAAGCACCAACCAAGAATCAAGAAAATGTTGCAACTGAAGATCATGATCGAGAACACAATGAAGAACAATGTATTGAACCTATACTTGCAAAATATGTAAGAATACATCATCCACAGAGCCAGATTATTGGAGATAAGAAAGATGACATGATGACACAAATTAAGTTGAGAAACAACACATGTTTTATTTGTGAGTTTAAACCTAAAAATGTTAGAGATGCACTTGAGAATGAAGAGTGGATTATTTGCAATGACTAAAGAAATTGAGCAGATACAGAAAAAAAAAAACATGCACATTAGTATCAAGACCAAGTGATAAGAATGTCATTGGCAGTAAATGGATATTAAGAAACAAATTGGATGAGAATGGATATGTAACCAGAAATAAAGAAAGATTAGTATGCAAAGGGCATGCACACAAAGAAGGTACTGACTATGGAGAAAATTTTGCAACCATTGCTAGACTTGAAGGAGTTAGAATATTACTTGCATATGCTGCATATAAAGGACTCAAAGTATATCAGATGAATGTTATGTTGGTTTTATTTCAAAGTTGTAGTCTAGCCTGTAAAATTTTTGAGTTCCCTGTTAGTAAGAGCCTTTAAATGTCAAAATTTGCCTATTATTATTAGACTCTTTCCATGCAAGTAATGGTCTCTAAGCCTCAGAACAAGTAAGAATGTTAAAAAATCCTATGTTCTAGGTCATACCTTGTCCGAAGTTAAAAAAACCCCCAAGCCTTAAGTCTTATAAAGTTCAAAAATGTGAAAAGGCCCTAATTTCCCAATCGAGCTTCTATTTTAAAGTTACCTTTTTGAGACTTAAGTTATAAAATGAGTCATGTACTTTTTAATCCAGTCACCTAGTCTCTCAATGTTATAAGAATATTCCATTCTGTTTAGAGACTCAACGAAAAGCATTGGTCGTGTTATCTCCGAATGAAAAGGAATATGCCAAAATGGTTAGGAGATTAAGTGAAAACCGTCCATCTCATGAAAGATCCTATGGTGGTCAGAATGTCTCAGAATAAATACTACAGTTAGTAAAATGTCTGGCGACTTTGATTTCCTTTGGTCGCAGGGTCTCAAAATTAAATTAGAGTTAATGATGAGTTTTAAAAGATAAAGTAGTCACCAAGTCTCGGGATACAAAGTAATTTAAGCAAAGGATTAAGAGACTTTGAGGCAACCATTGGATTAAAAGAAAATCTATGGTGGTCATTAAGTCACTGATTAGTTTTGACAAGTCAATATTCATTCAACAATAAGGAGAAAATCATTGATAATGAGACACGTGTTCAAAATGTGATGACTGAAGTATAAGTCGCATTGTCTTAAAATATAAAAATATCATCTAGCGATTAAGAGACTAAAGTATATATATACTATGGTCACTAGGTCTCAAATACTTTAGGGTTTTCATGAAAGATTCAGAGACTTAGCGGAGCCGTTAGATGCTGACAGATGAAAGATCAACGGTAGTCAGGAAGTCTCCGGATAAAAAGGCTAAGTGAATTTTCTTTAGATGAATTAGAGACAAAAGGAAATAAAGGTGAAGTTGCACTATAGTCGCTAAGTCTCCAGCTGAAAATATAAAGTGAAGAATTATCTAGCGATTAAGCGACATAGGCTTAAGTCGTGAAGTTTCATAAAGGATTAAAGGGATTTAGAGACTTAGCAATAAGCATCCGATTGAAAAGAGATCTACGGTGGTCAAGATATCTTAAGATAAACTCAAAGTTAAGGATTTCTTTCAGCGACTTGGATTTCTTTGGTCGCGTGATCGCTAGAAGTTAACTAAGGTAAAACTGAAGTAAAGTAATACATGTTGTCGCTAGGTCTCTAAAGGAAATTATAGTTAAGAGATATATTAGGTGACATGGAGACAAAGCACAGTCACGATGTTGCCAGATGAGAAAAATGAAGAATAAAGAGAAGAGAAGTTAAAATAGTAGCAGACACGTAGGAGTTGAAAAGTCACTGGCCAATCAGAATGCAGAGAAGTAATGACAAAGTGGAAAAGGTTGCTGAGATGTCTGAAAAGAGCCAAACACATCAATTTCAACCTTTGTTTGAATTTAATAAGGATTTTCATGAATTTGTCACTCATTCGAATTTGATTGCCTATCATGATCAAAGGCTACGACAAGGAAATAGTATTAATGACACAGTAGGTAAAATTGAAGACAGAAGTGATGGATTTTTCAATAATGAGCTACGTACCTTTATAATTTTTACCCTAAATAGATGATATCATTGCTTTATGTTCACTTACCTTGCATTCAAAATTTCAGAGCAGAGAATTTGCTAAGTTTTCTATGTCTGATAAAAAAGGAAAATTGTTAACTTTGAAGAGTGAATTGAGAAAGCTTTCTTACAGAAGTCAAGGTAATTGGTTTGGTTTTCATAGCTCCTAAATTATTTTCTGTGCATTCTAGTTCAGGGTAAGGGTTTCTGTGGTAGATTTGTTTCAATTTTGGTAAGAAAAAAGTGAGAACAGAACAAAAAATCAAAATGAGTAGGGCAGTGAGTGTGGCCTCCACCAGCGGAAGGAGTAATGATGTAGATGATGATGCAAAGGGAAATAGGAATTTTTTAGATGAGTTTTTGCAATTTCTCCCAGGATCAACACATAACAAGAAGTTAAAATATGACATGTTGGTTGATGACCTAGCATACATTCGAGATGCTAAAACTCTAGGTTCATCAGGTTACTCCCTATTTAATTATTTTTACAATAATTCTGATGAAGCTGTGCCTGTGTCAAACCCTTGGACATGTGGGTTATCTAGGTTAATTATACCATATGTATTTGTAGATGCTGACCTTGTATTAGCCTTAGCAAACAATTATGATTATCTTTCTAAGACCATTAAGAAAAGTGATGGTACTCTATTGTTAGATTTGATTATAAATTCATTTATGAAAGCTTTCAATCTTTATTACCCAATGGCAACAGAAATAGATTTAAAGAAACAAGAGGCTAGATATGAGAAGCAGGTTGGGGTAGTTAAAGGCCTAGTATAGAGACATGTTCCTAGGCTGACTAAGAACTATATTGCCCCGTTTCCCGTACTAGCTCCTTATTCTTATAAGGATTTAAACCACTATATCAAGTATATTGAATTTTCACTCTACAGAGTACTGGGAAGGGATGTAGGTTCAGAGAGAATTACTGTAGATGTTCTAATGACAACCCTAGATCTACAAGATATCCATATTAGCACAACCTATGATTATATCAAGTATATAATCAATAAGATTCATGAAGGGTTTATGGCTATAAAGAGAAAGGAGAAGGAGCCCAAATTCTTACACTATTCCATTTTAATGCATCTAATCATGTATTACAACTACACTGTAATGAATTTGGAGAATTTGAGGCCACAAAGAACGCGCCAGGTTCAGCCCAATTGTATCTAGTTTTGGTTGAAAGTTTGGAATTACATTGCTAGGGATAGTAATTTTTGTGCATTTGAGAATTGGATAGTTTATCCACTATTATAGTGCTTGTAGGTAAACAAGACCAGATTGCCAGCAAAATTACTCCAATTACTAAGGCCTTGTGAGTATGTACACAAGTGGCCTGGAGATCACAACTGGGGTGACTTTTTCTTGGAACATAATTTTACCATAATCAGAGTGTATGGATGTACACATCCACCACATGTACTCCCATTCCATGTGTTAGGGGTTTTTCTTGCTGAACCTTCAAAAAGTACTTGAATACTTGATTAACTCTATGACTTCCAATATTTGAAAACTAAATGATCCAAGCAAGAGAAAACACTAATTGATGAGGATTTATGATAACACTTGGGGAAACTTATTACCACCTCCTTCTTTTTAGGTTCCACAACACCCAGGCATGTATTACCTATATAAAATGGTTGTCTCACAGTATTAGTAAATGTGGATACTAGTTTGTTGCTTGTTTACTATATTATCTTGCAAATTACTCTGCATAAAATTGAAGATAACTTGATACAGAGGTTAACCATGAAAATTATTGAAATGATAACAACAAACAGTAGTGCTTTAAGGATATTCATCCTTCTTCTTTTTCAGTTCTTAGAACTTAGGAAGGGTAACCTATTTTAATCCTCTCTCAAAGGGATTAATAAAATGAATTGTATACCTTGATACAATTAAGTTCAAAAATTTAAGTATTCCAATTTTTATATGAATGTTTTAAGTATTTTGAATATTTGGATGATGATAAACTACTTGACAAATTTTATACCAATGCCTATCCTTGGGCTACAGAGTCAAAGATGTAAATCCACAGAAAAGTAAATAAAGATACTTTAGATTGCCTTACAACCTATATGCAACCCCAATAAGATGCCTTACAAATTACTGTGTCATTACCACACCAATGTATCAAATCCTCAAATGTTGTTATGCTCCCTGAAATTACTCACAAAACTTAGTTCTTCCCTTGAAAGAAACTTGCAAGAAATTAGATAGATACCTTGTACCTAATATGCTTAAAATACCTTAAAGATTAAACATAAAAGAGCATACACAACAAGTAAAGAGACAACATCAATATGGAATAAGAGTTGCACTGTATTTTATTTATAAATTCTTGCTTCAATACATACAGAAACTAAAGGCTCAAAAACTCAGACAAAATTTTGTAGTCTGGCTTGTAATTATATTTTCATCTCTCTCTTTTTTTACAAAATTGATCCATATATATATATATATATGTGTGTGTGTGTGTGTGTGTGTGTATATGTGTGTGTATATATATATGTGTATATATATATGTGTGTGTGTGTGTGTGTGTGTGTGTGTGTATATATATATATATATATATATAAACCATCTTGGAATCCTTAAGGAAAGAATGCAACAAGCTTTAGATGGTTTTAGATACCTAACCCTAAATACAGATAAGACAAGAGACAAGAGAAACCAAGTAGTGGAAAGACAAAATAGAGAATGAAATATGATTTACTCCTTTGTCTTCATATGATCTTCGACATCTTTGGTTGTGTATGTTGAGGATAGTCTATGACTTGAATTTGGTGATGACTAACCTGTTTGTCTTTCAAAAAATTAGTAAAAGGTGTTCTGACATTCCTTTACTCTTCATCAATAATATCCAAATCTACTGTCACTGGCTTCTTCTTCTTAGGCTTTGTTAGAATGTCCCAAGCATCCATATCCTCCTCTTTTGGCCATTCAAAATTCTAAATATTCTCCAACTGAGTCTTTTGCCTCTCCCATCTAGCATCTTTTATATTCTTAACATAATTTATTGCAATCTGATTCTTCTTTAAATGCCTCATCCAAAAGTGCATTAAATCTTTCCATATCTAATTCTCCTTGGTCAGAGACATAAATGTCTTTATTGGGAAGTACACTATTGAATTCTGATATCCATAACCCTAATGGTTTGATTTGATCATCCTCGGCCCTAATTAGAGGTACAAACCTACTATAATCTAACCCAAACATCTTTAATTTGGCCTCAATTTGATTGGCTTTACCCTTGAAAAAGGATAAGGTAGCCCCAATTTGCTCTATCTCAGTACCTACCAAAGTTACTATCTCAGGAAAATCTAATATTAGTAGATAAAATAATGCTAATCTCTCAAAAAGTGATGTCTTCCCAGACCAAGTTGCATAGTAGGGGTTCAAAATTGTCAAAAAACTTGCCACTTCTGCCTGCAAGCCTGGCAACCTACCATATGCTCCATATACTACATCTATCTTCTCCTTAATAATATTAATTCTATGCTGTAAAATTGATAATAATGCTCCCAAAATTACACTATTATGCTCAATGATCCCCTATTCCACTTCAACCAATGTATCCCCTGTATCTTCCATTTGGATTTCAACATCTATAACCTCCTTGGGCTTCACAGGGGTGGGCTCTATTAGTTCCATTAGCTGTTTGGTAAGATCAGTTATAAGCTTATCCTTTTCCTTGATTTTTATTAGGGAAAATTCCCTATCTTTGATAATATCACTAGTGTCACTAGTGAGCTTTTGCAATTTGTCTGATAGCTGAGTTGTTTTTGCCTCATTCATCTAAGAAAAATGAGTCATTACTTGGGCTATCTCCAGGTCCCTTGTGTTGTCAAGTGTCCAAATAATCTTGTTTCCCTCCATCTTTTCCTGAATATTCAGAATAGATGGCTTTTGGTCCTTAGGAGCTAGGCTCCACATTGCAAATGCTTGGGATTTGGGGTTATAACCAAACCCTCTCATCATATTTCCAACCTGGGTCTCTGATGACAATTTGATGTTAGGTTGTCTTCTAATTTGATCTATGATAAAGGCCAAGGATAAGTCCCAAACTTCAACAAACAACATACCACTCACTTTAACCAGTTCTCTAGCCTGCTCTGGTGTTATTTCCTTAGATTTAGGATCATATTCCTACAATATCTGTAAGGCTTCCTCAGTTACTGGATCACCTCCTCCTGTTAGAATACTTCAGGGATAACTGAGAGGGTGGGGGGGGGGGGGGTGAATCAGTTATCAACAACTTTATCTTTTGTACCTATTAGTCCTTATTGATATAAATTAAATACTCATTCAGATAACACATTACACAACACATCAATTTGGTTACGGGGAAACCAAATGGTAAAAACCCCGGTGGGAATTAGTACCCACAAAGAACTATGCTGTTTATAGTAATCCCTGTTAAAAGATCTTTCAACCCTGTTAGGAGTTGTTCATTACAATGTACTAGTATAGTGACTAGGTTAAGGGTCCGAACCTGTTAGGAGTCTTTTACAATAACCCTCTTAGGGGTGGTGGACTCACTATCCAAGCAGTGAAGGCTATAACCTTCTGGATATTTGATACACACTGTACCAAAAAGATGAACTGCTACTTGTGACACTGCTATTCTATCAGTTCCTTTTGTGTGCTGATGCTTTAACCTCTTGTTAAGAACTACAATAATCTTATCTGTATTCTGAAAGCTTCAACTTCAATATCAGTATTATCAACATATGATAAATATAGCTCTACTGCTTTAACACTCTGCTCTACTTTTCTTATCTCTGGCTTTCGTAACTCTTCTTACCACAAATGACCTTATATAAGTACATACACCAAGTATGAGATCATGGGACCTATTAGAAAACTCTTCATAACATCCTTGTCAGGTCTACTAAGCAGGCAAGCATAATTAAAATTGTGCAAGTATAAACTGAATAGACGCGTCGCTTCACTAAGTCGGCTTCACCAATTTAACCATAACTTTGCAATCTTCTTGAAACATGTTTGGCGCCTTTGGATTAATATCACTAAATCATAACTAATCATGAATATACACATGCATATCCTAAAGATAGGTGCAACTCAAGAATATGTCACATATGTCAGCCTTAAACCGTTATACTCCCAGAACTGTAACTGCCAATAACAGAATTACATATCTTTACTGAAACATCATATCTGGGTCTACGTGTATGAACATAGCATAATAAACATGTCAAAAACATGTATCTATCCATGCAAGTCTTCATGTCATCATATGGATAAGTACATACATAAGTACTGCTGTGTATTATATGTTGTCATCAATACAAACATACAATCAATCAACTGTTCAGAATCAAATCTCTGACAATCTCCCCCTTTGGCATTGATGGCAACATATGATAAAAAAAAATTCTATTCATGGTGTCCTCTTTCTTTTACAATCTTCTCAATATCCTCATCAAAGATTCATCTACACTGCTGCAGTTACATAGACTGTGTTTTATATATATACTCCCCCAGAGTATAAGCTCCTTGTATGTGTTCCTTGTTTAGCTCTTTGTTTATGTTCCCATTTTTTAGTACATACTCCCCCATTGACATCAATGGTGAAGGGCACCATAAACCATTATGCACAGGTACTACTCCAGAAGTAGAGTAGTCAACCATTCATCAGCCACACATGACTGATGTACTTGCTACTTTCTCTAATCAGACTTAGGAGAAGGAATTACTCCCAACTTCTCCCTTAGATACTCAAAAGTATCCTTTGCTAAAGGCTTCATGAAAATGTCTGCTAACTGATCTTTTGTGCTTACATAGTCCAATTTCACTTCCTTGTCTGCAACTTTTT
>MU227312.1:23758-46872 GCA_018584345.1 Thuja plicata
TTTCACATATGATTAGATTATTTAACATTATGGTTCCATTACCTTCAACTGGACAAGGTGAGTCATTACCCATTCTTACTGATCCACCATTGTAATACTCAAAAGTTTCAAACTTTTATTTATCACCGATCATGTGGTGAGTGCAGCCACTATCTATAATCCAGACATCATTCTTACTAACCTTAGATATGAGTGAAGTCTCTACATACATTTCCTCTTTGTCTAAATCATCCTTCATGGCCACAAATACCATCTCAATATCTTCATCAGATTCAGTGTCAGTATCTACAGCTCTATTCTCAGCCAGGTAACAATCTTTTTTCCCTTTATCCTTGTAGTCTCGGGTATCTCTTCTGTCAGATTTTTGGTTGCTTCAAAAATCTTTGTTATCACTTCTATCAAAATTATTTTCATATGATTGGTCATTACTTCTATCTTCTTTTATTTTGTTAGGACATCTAGCAGCAAAGTGTCCAATCTCTTTACAGTTTGATGCCCCACTTTTAGTCTGCATACCTTTTGACAAAAGTGGATGTTTAACATGTAATGGTGGTCCTGAAAGCATCATGTGAGTCTTGATTCTAGGTCTAATTTTTCCTTTAGGATAGGAGACCTTTACCGAATTTCCCAAATTTGACTTCTCTTTT
The DNA here is from genome assembly GCA_018584345.1 of Thuja plicata. Classification (NCBI taxonomy): domain Eukaryota; kingdom Viridiplantae; phylum Streptophyta; class Pinopsida; order Cupressales; family Cupressaceae; genus Thuja; species Thuja plicata. The sequence goes on from MU227312.1 coordinate 24,406, forward strand.
GTGAGCCTAAGGGATTCTACATTTGAGATCATGTTTTCTTTGGGTAGGTTAAGTTCCCAATCTAGTAAAGGTCACAGGTCAAAGAATTCTAACATCAGTCTTATGTGCAGTTGAAGTATTTAGCAATAACTCTTCATTTTTTAGCATTGTCAGGAAATTGGTTTTGAGCTTCTTTCTGGTGGAAAATCACCTACAGAGTGTGTTTTCCACACTTAACAGACCTAAGGGCATCAGATGTCAATAAGGGTGGAAATTGAGAAATTTGGAATAAGAAAGCTTTGGAAATTAAAATCAAACCTATTTTAAGGAAGGAAATGATTGGGTGAGGAGAAATTCAAGGTGTAAGCCTATAGGCAAAAAAGTGGAAAATGGCTTCTCCGCTACTCCAACAAGAGGGTTTTGACCTGCAAAGTGCGTTTTCTGCCAAATCTTTGAAATGAAGGAATTTCAAGTAAGAGATCTATCTCATGAAGATTCTGAGATATAAATAAGGCAGATGAAATCAACACATGCCTTTTTGGCACCCCAATAGACCAATTTTCCCCTTTGGCATATTTTTTAGTAGAGCGCACTCCAAAAACATTTCTCCACCCAAAGGAGAAGGGGAAAAGTGATTTTTCACTACCTCAAGAAAGTTACCGTTGCGGTTACTAAAGTGAAAATATACTTCTTAAACAGCCCGTAAGAGCAAAGTAGTTAATTCAAATAAAGTCATTTTACTTCATAACAGACTATTTCATTAATGTTGAGGTCTTTTCATTTGTGTGATGCGGTAAGTTGGCCGTTAAACGGTAAGAATTCAAAATTTATAAGATCAGTTGGAGATTGCCAATAGGAGCTACCATTCATTTAACAAATTATTTGAATTTGAAGCCTTTGATATTTTTTGTTCTTTTCTCTTGCATTATCAAGAGATATTCTTCATTCCCAAATCAAATCATTTGAAGTATGGCTTCCAGATTCATGGGATTCAACAGAATGAACAAAATTACTTCTGAATGGCATAAGATTTTGGATATGTCTCTAAATTTCTTTGATATGTAGAACTTTTAGAATAGACTAAAAGCAGACCAATTGCATCCCATCACCGAGAAACTAAATGAGAGTGGATTATTTGAAACCGCTAGTTTTCCCATGGCTGTTCAAGCCCCAGAATTGATCCAGGAATGCATCACTCGATACAACCTACATACCAGGAAAATCCTCTTTCCCAATGATATAGTGTTGCTATCCATTGATAGAGAATCAGTCCAAAACTCTCTTCACATCCAAGAGCAAGCTGAGTATTTAGAAATGACATACAGTCAGGCGGTGACTAAATATATTGCCAAAAAGTCAATTTGGAAGAAGGAGATAATGAAAGCATAGTTTCAAGAGCCCAAGAGTGCTAAAGGGAAGCTATCAAAGACACTATATAGCACTAATCTAAAGCCAGAGATCATAGACATTCTGGTGTTACTCCACAGGATCAGAGGTGGGAGTGAGGCACTCAATTTTGTTGATCATCACTTCTTCCTGGTTCAGGTAATCTGTTCCCAACATCACTTCATTGATTGGGCCCTTATGGTAAGTGAAAACCTCTCAGAGGCCCTAGATAGAGCTAAGTGCCAAAATGAATTTTATGTCTTCATTCCTTTTGTATATCCTGGAAACAATACAAATTTGGCCAAGGCTTCCTAGATTAGAGGAATTTCCTGATAATGTTAACAATTATGAATTTTTCCCCTCTTTGCAATTGCACAACAGTTATGTAGAATATCTTTGGGTTAATGATGCATGTACAATGAGATTGTGCAGGGAGATACAAGGTTGTTTAGAAAGGGGATTCTCTCCTAAATCCATGACTTTTATCATCCAATTCGGATGATAGTTTATTCAATTTGGAGATTTCTCATACCTTCATCTTGCAGGTTTTGACGACTTTCCTTTGAAGCTGCGTAGATATCCTACAGATATGATCATGCTGGTGGATGTGATGAGGAAAGAGCTACAATTGAATCTGATCTGTGATGATGCCAAGAAGAAAGGCTACAACTTCCCCATGACTATCAGAGCCTACAGTTGTGTGTCTCACCCTGAGGCGAAGAATGTTCTAAAGGCATTCTCTGAGAGGTTTTCATTGGAAACCTATGATGTTATGAGGCCGCAATATGATCCAATTAATTATGCTCATGATTACCTATAAATGAGCTGACCTATCCACCATGTAGATGACATTGAAGACTATTGGGCCAATTTTAGAGATGATTTGGAGAGCAGAGACAGATTTTATGCCAGATTAACCATTGAAAAAATCAAAAAGTTCAAGGTTGATCTTGTAGTTGAAGGGCTATTAGATGACAGCTAGCACATGTATGATAATACCTATCTCGAGAAGATCAAACCCCTCTCCATCATTTCTGAGCCCATGATAGATCAATTCGTTGATGACTTGCAAACTTTAATGAGTGGTATTTATAAGAGGACAGAGTAGTGGGTTGAATGGATGGTAGGAAGAAGGAAGAGGTCAGAAAGCAAGCCTCCTACTCAAAGGACCCCAGCAAAGGATACTTCCAACATTACAACAACTTCTTTGGTGTTACTCCCAACTATGACCAAGAGTTTGTCTCAACTAGCTTGGGCAGGTGATGAACCTCTGAAAAAAGAAGTTCAACCAAAGAAGACTTATGGAGGAGGTCCACTTCCAAATATTGGAACAATAGAGGAACCCACCATAGGTGTGGAACCAGAATAGCTAGCTATATTATTCACTATAGATGTATCGGTTGGCACTTCAACCCAAGATTCTCCAAGGCAAGGGTCCCATGTCATAGTAGAAGTGGGTGAAGATACTCCTTCAACCACAGAATTAGAAGAAGAGGCCAGGAAAAATTAGAAACTTGTTTCAGTATCCAAATTAGTGTCCTCTTCTCCTACCTCGGTAAATCCATTTTCTTCTAGAATGAAGGCTATGCCCCTAGTCATAAGGAAGTTGTTCATTAAGGATTTGGTTTCTGCCAACAAAGTTACCACCACAGAGTCACGGATAGAAAATACTCTGGAACACAAGAGGAAGAGGGTGGAAGAAGGAATTTCCAACAAAGACACTCTGTCATGAGCCTTTCAACCCAAGGCCACTACGAGCAAACAAAAGAAAGTAAAGATGATGTCTACTCTGGGTCGTGACCCTGAGACTAGACACTTCACTATGGAAGTGGCCAAGCCAACCAAGGAAGGTAGATTCAAGGATATGACCGCTTCAGACTTTCAGCTATAGTCATTTGATATGGGGTTGGCTCGTCATGACACCAAGGTGGACTAGTGGAAATCTACTAATGTGGTGATAGAGGAAGAACTCAAGGATCTCAAGACTACCAAGGTTCAACTGAAGGTAGAAGTGGCTGAGCTAACTAATTTCATAAGACAGCTCCTCACTCTGATTGCAAGCATCCCTAGTACCCAAACCACCATTGATCCAAGTGCGGTGGAGAATCAAGCTATATTAGCCAAGTTGCAAGAGGATAGGCATTTTGCATAGATAGGCAAGGGATGGGTTGAGAGGCTCAAATCTAAGGGATTGGCAGTTGTTGAGAAGTTGGGTAATGCTCTCTTGAGATTGGAGACAGAAAGAAATAACATTGAGAAGAATTTGCAAACTCTTGCATCTGAGAGAGTGAAGTATCAGGAGTGCATAGTGACGCTCCATGTAGCAGTAAAGATGAAGACCAAATAGGCATTGAAAGCCAAGATTTTTCAAAAGGGAGATGAACCTCTAATCGAGTGGCTTCAAAGTATAGAGTTCAAAATTGAAATGATCATCCAGGCCGAGACGGAGCTGCAACAAGTAGATGTTAAGGTCAAGGAAGAACAAAATAAAGACTTTAAGATTCTTCAAGGTTTGCACATAGAATCGCAAATGAGTGGTCAAGGCAAAGAAATGATAGGATTGGCCAGTATGCATAAATCATTTTTTGATTATGTTGACAAGATGTCAAAGCCATCTCCCACCCATTTGGACAAAGTGCCAGAGCTCCAGTAGTTGAGTGGATGCATTTATAAGGCCATGGAATAATTGAAGGATTAGACAGATGTCATTAAGAGTCTGACTAAGGATCATTCTAGATGGCTCATCTGATACACCAATGTCCACATCAACAGACATGAGGAGCTCATCAAATTTATCACAGCTACCATGCCCTATATGGCTAAATTAGGCAAAGGGAATGAAACTGAAGCTTGAATAGATTATCTCTTTGTATCAAATTTTGATTGATGTTGTAGCGGATAAACCTTTGGTTATCATTTCTGGTTGGGGAAGTTGAACCGTTTCAATTACCCCTCTTTTTGTAACGGCCCAATCTGGGACTGTATATGTACTATTTCCAAAATCAATACAAAGGTCGGCTAAATTTTGGTATGAAAGATGACATTTTGCTGAGTCAATTGTGTGTGTCTGAATACCATTTCTTTAACTATTCCATTGCATTTCATTTGTCTTTCTATTGAATTTGAATGTTTCTTTGAAGTCAAATTTAAAATCTGTACTTGAACTAGCTTTTTGTGTTATGATTTGATACAGTTAATTTAGGGGAAGATCTGTTGTTATCCTGAATCAGGAAACATTTCTGTGAAATAGATTGATTCATCAGCATCTCATCATTAATATTTAGTCTTGAATCTACATTTTTAGTAGAAGTTCACGCTATTTCTCCTTTGGGTTTATCTTGGTTTACCTCTTCTTTTCTCGAGTCAAGAACATACCTCTGTTAGATTAGGAAAGATCAAGATTCACTAAAAATCATTCATATAAGGGAGCTATACCTTCAAATTCAGAGGGAAATTGGTTTTTCAATAAAAAATTTCCAACTTTTGTATTCAATTATTCTTAAGTATTTTGGGAATTTAAAGTTAAATTCAAAAGAATAATCTATCCACCAACACCGTTAAAACATATAAGTGGTAATTTACCTTTGTATCTACCTTTTCCTCTCTGCAATCTTCTAGCCATTAGTGTTTCAATCTCATCAAGTTCTTGGTCATCACTATCATTTTCCCTATCATTTCTCATAGTGTGTTTATGACTTGACTTACTTATTTTCAAAGAAGATTTAAATGCAAACTCAATAGATGGTAAGACACTGTTATCAAATTTATTCATCTCAAATGAATTAAGCCTTCCTACCAAACTATCTAGAGTGACATTGTTGTTTGCTACTACTCTCATTTATTGTATAGAAGATACTCTAATATCATAAACATGCAATAAGGTTCTTAGGATTTTACTTACCAGTATTTCTTCTTCAAGTACACCTCCAACTCCTCGAATAGCATTGACTACCTCTTTGATTCTACAGTTGTACTGGGTGATGTTTTCTCCTTCTCCCATTCTTAGGTCATCAAATTTACCTCTTTGGCTTTCTACCTTAGCTCTTAGTACATTATTATCTCCTCCATGTACTAGCTTCAATTTGTCCCACATTTTCTTTGCAGAGTGCATGTTTTGACATCTTCAAATTCAGCATCGAAGAGTGAGGAAGCAATTTCTATCATCATAGAGTTATGCTCATGCTTTTCTCTTAATTGATCAAGTGTGTGAGGTCCTGTAGGAAACACATATTCAGTATCCAAGTATTGAGTAACATCATTTCCAATACCTGATAGGTGGAGTCTTCTCCTACTTTGCCGTGATGCAAAGTTGTCCTTGTTCAACTTGGGAACATCTCATTTCCTCATCTTGTGATCTTTTTATTAAGTCCTGAAACCTTTCTTCTAAGTAGACAAGGTCTGATACCAATTGTTAGAATAACTGAGAGGGGGGGTGAATTAGTGGCCTCAAAAATATTCCAATAACTTAACCCAAAAACTTGTTATGACAATTATAAGCCTCTAGTTATCTTCCATCCTACAAGATGTATGCTTTTAGATTATCTTATCAAATAACTACTACTTGGAGTTCACTGTTAAACCTTATTCTTAATATTTACTGATTAGCAGTCTATCATTTACCAAAATACAGTAAATAATTTAGTGTTTACCGATCAAGCATGTTTTAGTAATGTGTAAAGAAAAACATCAAAGCAATGACTCATAAACACATTTGACACATAAACTTTTAACGTGGAAACCTTGTTAAGGGAAAAACTACTTGGTACCGGTATCCCAAAATTTTCACTCTTCTGAAGTGAGCTCGGTGAAGAGCCAACCCTGTTAAAGGTTACAAACACACTGTTAAGTGCGACCTTGTTAGAGGATTGATCACTAACAGTCAATCACTTGATATCAGCCATTTCACTATGCTATTTTCATGAATTAACCTTTTGAAGTACTCCTTGGGATGTATCTCAATATATAAAGGATTATTAGATTCTGCTCGGTTAAGAGAGTTTTTGAATCAATGGTTAAACTGAAACAGTATATCATATGTGCATATAAATAACTTAGACTTGCAGATGTTCACATCTATTGTAAGCTCATAATACTTTTCTGATCAATGTTTCCTTTCAATACCTTTGCTCCACTTCTTTCTGATCAGTGATGTGGTGCTTCTTTATTGCTCAATGTCCACAAAAATCTTTAGCTTTGTTCTTTAGCTTGATTGATCAGAACTGTATGAAGTCTTTCTTCACCAGTATTCTCTCTAGCATCCTCTTCTCTATTCACCCCCTAATTCACAATGAATTAGTTTGTCTCTTTATAGACGTGATTTCACCATTTCTAAGTCCTTGACTTTCTTGTTCTTGGCATGATCTACAATTCTCGCCTTTCTTTCTTTAAAGCTTTACTTCAGTTTTATCCCATAGATTTATTTTAGACAACTCGAATAAAATAACTTTAAAACTATTGCATATCTTTGGATTTTAACTTGTCGATGAAAAAAATGTTATCAACCAGTTAACTCCGTAATTTGCTCTTTCTAGCTAAGTCTTTTTTTCATTTCTGAACTTTAGTTCTTTTCAGTGTTTAACTCTTTTTTAGCTTCGTTCTTGACTTCAATTGTCCTCGGGCGTCTCTGTCCGTCAGGGTTGTCTGTCCGTCAGGTAACACTATGATTCTTCTCATCGATAATGCTTTCTCAGGTTTCTCGCTCGAGTATCACTGTGAATTTTCTCTCAGGGTTCTCTTTCCGTCGGGGTGCACTACCCGTCGGTGTTTTTTGTCACTTAGTGCATACTAAACTTTGATGCATTATTGATAACATAACCTTTATCTTTCTGGTTCTTTGAATTCTTTGACACTATGTATATAACCAATCAGATTATACCAAGTTGACATCAATGACAATATAATATATTAACTGATTTAATGTCTTGCATTAACTTTCTGTAGCTTGGTGGTCATCAACTTAACATCTTCAAACATTCAATCAGTTATAGTTCATTAGTTATATTGAATTTGTTGAGTCCCACCATTATCTACTGCACTTTATTCTATGAAGTAGGTTTTTTGGGGGAATTAGAAATATGTGAAGCAATTTTTTCTATAGAGAGGGAATTCTCACTACCATGAATGAATATAATGTTAGGAATGTTAAGAAAAACATCAACTTGAAGGGCCATAGTTTTGGCTACTAAAAGAACGATTTCATAGAGTTGGAGATGTGCTTCCATGGAAGACTATAGGGAAGCCATACTTTGTCTCATCCACTACAAAATTTGTCAATTTATAGAAAAGTCATGAATAGAGAAATGTGGAACAACAATGAAATGTTACCCATTAGAAAATATAAAATTATTATAACAATTCACAATAAACTGTCTAGCAATTCTAAAAATTGAGTGAAACCTTTTAAATAATTAATATTTGAACATATTGTGAAATGTTGTTGCAAACAACTTATTTTTTATAATTTTCATATATTGAAAGTCATTTCAATGTTAAAAATGTGGTTTAACAGTTTGGATGGCTCTGAGGAAGCCATAGTTGTGTCATCAATTAGACTCTCAGTTTGAGACGCATCGCTAATATGGGCAATGCAGGATAGTTCCCCATGACCAGAGGTTTCTTTTGGATTTGTATGGAACCAAATATAATCTATTAACACAAATGCATGATTTTCACGTGTTGAGCATGCATAAAGTAAAGAGGGTTGTGCAAGAGTTGATAATTTTATTGTTGGAAGATTTAAAAGCTCCTAAGCTCATGCAATGTGATCAAAGAGTGTTGTACTTTATTTTGTAGACATATTGGAATCTATGAAAACATAACTGTGTGTTAAACCATTAGAAACATAGAAAGTTATCATACTCTTTCTCGCAAAGTGATATTCATATTATGTTAGTAAAATTCTTGAGGTACAAAATAGAAAGTTGGAATTATTAGGTATGTAAAATATCTCTTGGTAATACATGCTTATATGGATCACTTGTAGATGTGAAACCATAAATAGTTTAGAAATGTTATGAGTAAAAAATCTAAATATATCATAAATTTATCCAATAAATAATAAAACCATAGAGTGAACTAATTGGTAGTTGTTGAAAATGTGGTCCTAACTATGCATAAGTGCATATCCAAGGTGATCTTAAGCTTGTGCTCTCACCCTTAAATGAGAGCATTCCATTGATCGTATGCATGCATATAAATAAAATATATTGATTGTAAACTAATACTTAATGCCAATACATTTGATCTATATCATCTTTCCTAAATGAGAAAAATCATTAGGATAGGATAGTAAAGTGATGTTAAAATTAGTTGACAACTATTGACGAGTGGTTTAGTGTAAAGATATAGGGATCCACTGGTTGTATTCACAATCAGAGGTATAACACTTTTTGGTGTACATGAATGTTTCTTGTTATTAGTTTAGAGTTATAGATCCTAGTCTTTACTAAATAATCAACTACAGAAAATTGAAGTTTCCTACATATATATTCTATGGATGTTATGAATTACATATATCACTGGTTTAGAAGGACATTTCTCATATCCATTCATGTGAAATAAAGGAGACAAATTAATGTTTTTCATGAGTGTTATTATAGTGGTATAGTTATGATAGTTATGAGATGTTTCTTGTGAGTAAAAGAATTAATTTTTACATCAAGAGATATTTAATTTCAACATTTAATAAAAACTATATCTTATTATATGGAAAGTTAGAGATCGCATTCTATGTCATTAGTTTCCTTTCGTGTCTTTTCAATTAGTCATAATTCCAAATATGTACAAAATTGGCTCTTATGTTGATTTCTATAATAAGTGAAATATCACATCCTTCCCCTATTTACTTTCACTATCCTTACTTAGGATAAATATTTTTCAAGAAATTCAAAGTCAATTTGATAATTTTAAATACTTGATAGAAGTTAGGGTCATTACATATTTTTTACAATTTTCAAATGAAGCACTCCTTATAACATATATTCAAAATTATTTTTTCTTTATGTTGATGACTTATTATTTATTATTTTAAACATATTTAAAGTTTATGTTTAGTAATAATTTTTATCTAATATGCATATATTTGTTTATTAGTTTTCATGTACATCAAAGTGAACAAAATGTAATGTTAAATGTTTTATATCCACATTGTTTTCCTCTATTTGTTTGGTACTGCTTCATTTATTAGATTATCTTAAATGTAATAACTATGTAACTAGTAGCATATTTTATATGAATTTGTATCATGAAACTAAAGAAGATCAATTCCCTTGTCATTCATCAATAAATGGTGGAGGAGCATCTAGGACTATAGGGAATCCTACATTTACCAATAAAATTTTAGTTAAATTTAAGTTTTGGTGTAGGTTTTGATTTGTTTTGTGGGTTCATACATCTCTCTATAGAAATTATCTATTAAGTTGATCAAATTTAAAAACTTAAAATTTCCACACTTGTGTAATTTCACTTCCAAGGAAATTTTTCAGAAGAAAATTTATTATTCATAAATGGTGAAGCTTGAGTTTAAATCAATTTTAAGGCACAATATTAAAGGTAATTTTCAAATATTGAAATAGTTGTATCCTTCATGGTTTGAGAGAATCAATATGCCAATACATTAGATAGAAGGCTCTCCTCATGGAAAGGAAAGTGACTATCTTGGGTAGACTGAATCATCATGCTTAAGGGATTCATCTCTACATTGCCTATATATATGTTATCCTTCTTTTTCCTCTTGGCAGGAGTGAATTCCAAAATGGTGTGAAAATATTGAGGAAATTTTGTTGGCAAGGGTTAGCAAAAAGAAAAATAGATTTATGATCTCATAGGACAAAATATGTAGATTAAAGGAGATGGGAGGAGTATGACATTTAAATTAGATATGAAAAAATAGGGCATTCATGAAAACTACTATAGAGAATGTATAAGGAACTCCATTTGAACTAGGTTAAAATATTAAAATAATACTTAGAAAATAAAACCATGAAGATTGAGGGTTTGGAAATTTATGTTAAGTTATAGATGATTATCACTAATTTCCTATCATGTGACATTATTAATGAGAGTGAAGCTCTACATTATGAGGATTCATTGGCCATGTATCTAAGCATTGATAGCTTAGTGAATGTAGAATGTACCAAATCTTACCTTAAACAATATTGTGGTACAAAGGTTAGGAATTATGTAGAGATAATCAATGATGACCCAGGTGTATTATACGGTGATCAAAATATATGGGTAAAAGCACAATAAACTGTCACCCTTTTACAAAGGAAAAGGTTAACAACACCAAAACTGTAAAACTTCAAGGGCATGAAAGTCACATTACAGTTGAGAATTTGAAGATGATGTAAACTGATGAAATGTGTGAAATAGGATGAATTTTATGCCTATAGTTTTTTAAAAAAAAAATTGAACAAAAATTAATATGATTTTTGAAATTTTTAGGCATATTTTCATTTCCTAAAAAATACTGCAAATCGGGGAGTTTACTTCCCACCAAATCATTATAAGTAAACATTGCTTTTTCCTCCAATTTCATAATATGTTTTAGATGACATGTTTAGCTAGTGCAAAAAATAAATTAAAGTGTTTTCGATCTATAGTTTTCCTGTGATAAGTATTCAAAGTCAAACTTACCTAAAATCAACAGTTTTTGTCTCCCGTCATTTTTCCCCTATCAAAACTATACCAAAAACCAAATAAATTATATATTATTGAAGAGGAATCTCTTCTCTAGTATTTTCTATGATTTTAAATTATTTTTGAATTGATTTAGCATTTTTATATTTTTTTAATCAACGACTTCTCAAAGCTCTATAAACCTACATGTAGTTTTTAGCAAATTTGTTCAACATTTTATAGTCGAAACAATATAAAATGTATATGTCAAGAATCGTCATTCCAAGGTCTAGAAAAGGGTACTTTTAGTTTTTTGACATTTTCTATTTTAAGAAGAGAACATAATAGCAGAATTACAAACTTCTATCTTTTTTTATGGTTTTGGAGGTTTGGCTGCCAACATCGCGTGCCACCTAGGTAGACTCAGCCGAGTCAAACTCGGCCCAGTCAGACTTGGCTAAGTCCTACTGGCCCTCACATTGGCTAGCATAGGATTCTACTGGGCCACGTAGGCACCATTCGGTGTTGTGTGGCACCTACGTGGACTTGGTCGTGTTAGACTCGGCCGAGTCTAACTGGGTCGAATCTAACTAGGCCGAGTCCATTGAGTTAGCTTAAAAGGTGACAATTTACTGTGATTTTACCCATATGCAGGTTTTGCAATTACCAAAGAAAGAAATTAATCAACTCATGGATATCGTAACAAGAAAATCATTTATCTTTCAAAATAATAGAGATAAACCTATATGGGTTGGCACAATGACTAGACAATTCAATGATAGGGATGGGTACAACTTAAGTGCCAAAAAGGATCAATTTCTAGAAGAATAGAGATTCCAACACATTAATTTTGGATATTTATATTTTCTTGTGTTTAATAGTTATTCTCTAAGGTATAGTTCTCATGGTAGAAAGACCTAGGAAAGATGGGATTTGGAGATCTAGGTTAAGGTATGCTCTTTGTGGGATATCAAAAGAAGTTTTGCATCATTTAATTCTATGATTCCTTTCTCCTAATCTTCATGGAGATGGTTATGTGCCAAATTAAGGTGGATCTCAACCCTTTTAAATGATATATTATATTTGTTTAAATATGGAGAATTATTTTATAAAGTGAGACTTTATGGTGACTTGTGGGTTTCAATCCCCCTTGCTTTAATGAGAGATTTGGAAAGAGATAAACATCAACATTCTCTAAGATAAAAGAAAGAGAGTGGAAGAAATCTTGAACTTGAGGATTCCATAAAAGAATTCATCAACAATAGAATAAGCTCACACATAGTAAAAAGCACTCTATTTTCAATTTGGTATAGAAAAATGAGGCTTAGATGACATGGTCTAAAGTTTTCCTAAATCTTTAGAATGGGTGGTAGGCGAGATAGAAATAATGTGAAAGCTCAAAGTGTATGGAAGTCCCATTAAAATAGTTGGTTCAAACTTGATTTTAATGGCACTTCCAAAGGGAATATGAACCCCTCTATTTCTATTTTCATCATTTAATTCAAGCATGACCTAGTTGTGGCAAGACTATTTACTCCTTTGGAAGAAGATACATATAATGTGGAAGAACTCAAGACAATAATCGAAAGGCGATTGTTATGCAAAGATCTTAAAAGTTTGAAGTTGGAAATTGAGGATGATTTTTCCATTCTCATGAATGCAAAAAGAATGAGGCCCGCCATGAATTAGAGACAAATTTCATTTTTCGTAGGAATCTAGAACTTATGAAATTCTTTAAAGTAATCACAATCAACAATAGAAACTATATTAATTTGGCCAAAATGGCTAGTAAAAGCATAGATCTTGGAGAAATTTGAAATGATGCATGAACTTTTGGTTGTGGATAAGTAAGCTCCACCCAAGGCTAGCGACGAAAGAACATTTAATGAGAAATACTTTGGGAAAATCAAAACCGAGAAACATCTTAATATCTATTCTTTCTCAATCCAAAGTAGGATGGGATATTTCAAATACAAGATTTCATTCATTTAAGACAATTATAGTAACTTGATATAGTGGCAATTATATGACTAACGGATCATTAGCATTTAAGAAGCATCATTTCCAACAAATTTATCTCATCTTGGAAAGTAGACAAAAATGCTATAAGTAGACCTCCCGACATTTTTCTAGATGTATTACTACTTGCTTCCATTGACTCCCTAATAAATTTGAGAGGTGACTAAAGGAAAATATGTCCTTCCTTTCTTATATTGTGGATCACCATTTGCAACTCATTTGTAATTCTCCCACTACTTAAACAATAGAGGCCATTAGAATGGTCTTAGGGAGGAAATTATTGATGATCACCAATAAGCTCCAAGTCAATACAAATGTGTCTTTCTAGTTTTTGGCTTGACCAAGAGGAGGAAAAAGTGCATACCTTGTTATAATTTTGGCTTGTCTTCAAGGTGGATATTATAATAGATGATATATTTCAAGGTGGATATTATAATAGATGATATATATTTGGTGGTTCTCACAAAGCTTTGAATGGGCATCCCATGGCTGGATGATATTCTGAAAAATACTTGATCCTAAGGTTAAGATAGCCATTCAACCCATAATAATAGGGTTTGTTGAGCGTGAACTAGAGTTTTAGTGCTAGTGGGCTTAGGTTAAGAGATAATTCCTTTGAGCTATACTTGGTATAAAGATGGGGGACAAGACCTCTTGGCTACAGAAATTTGTAAAGGTAGTGAGCTTTAAGGCTTTCTATGAAGAAAAATAAAGTGAGGAAGGTTTTATTTTTGGATTTTTTAATGAGCGTTATTTGATAGAACTAATTTTTTTCCATTGGCCCTTACATGTTGTGATTGGGCTCTAATTGGTGCTATTTTTTTAAAGGAATACAATAATTGTTTGAATTCATTATGGTTATTGTTTCTATTGGATTCTCCATCTATCTTAGTATAACAACATAAATGACTTCCATTTTAGGTATCTAGGCGCCCCCCCGTGAAATGTATGTAGCTGACCATTATAATCTTTAGTATAAATATTTTATTAATACTAATTAATACTAGAAAAAAAATTGCTCCTTATTTATCAAGCAATGTTAATAAATAATAGAGATTTGAATTTCTCAAGTTTTAATAAAAATAGAGTAAAATGCCTAGGAATATCATTTAACTTATTGTTATCCATTTTCAAGGGATTCAAAGCTTCCAAAATGAAGCTAGACAAAAAAAATTAAACACATACAAGCTCCAAATTGACTATTCAATTTTGGTTGCGAAATAGAATTGACCATATTTGAGCTCTTCAATCAACACATTTAAAAAAAAAAAAATTTACACATAGAAGAGGAAATGAGGCGTGAGAAGTAAAGATGAAGAGTTTGTAGGATAAGGAAAGGAGGTGACTGCTACAAAAAAAAAATTAGAGTACTAAACGTTGGATAAAATGTTACTAATATTAAACATTTACATAATATATTTGGTCCTCCATAGATAAAAGTGGGTGGAAATCAAAGGTACAAATACAATTTTATAATTTTAAGAGGGCCTAAAAAGACTTTGGGAGGTGAAAATAAACATGGTGGATATTAAGTAAAATAGGTTAACTTATTTGGTTTCTAAGGTTGAGAAACTATTAATAATATTTACAAACAAGGTACATAATTATAATTAAAATAACATTATTTATCATTTGCATAAAATGATATTCATGTACTCTATCTAATTTTATTAGAGATTATAGTAAAATATCAGATTATCCAACATACAAATAATAAAATCTATTAAAAAATAAAAATTGAATCAAGTAGATGAGCCAAAGATAAAGAACTTACAAAATCCTAGTAATAAGGGGTTGTACAAGGATACCTCCACAAAATGTTGGCTTTACTGGAGGTAGTGGTCAAGGATGTAAAATCTATGAAGAATTAAGAGAAAAAAAAAATATTTGAAGATTTTATTGCAAAGGGCATAATAAGCTTAGTATGGTAGCATATGTCAATATATCTATGGTCCAAAGTAGTGTTGTGGGCCTCTAGATGCTTAAGAAGAAATCTCACGCCTTCAAAAGTGGGTGCTATTTAGAAAAAGGGTAAATATATACTTAAAGGTATTGATAATACTAGTGAGGATGTGGGTGCTACTGCCCATGTGTTTGATCAAGGTAAAATAGTTTCTTCCAAAATGTATGTGGTAGGTAATGTTGGGATGTATTTTTTCTAAGTGTTTACATTTTCCCTTTGAGCAAGTGTTGTGACTAGGTAAAATAATGTCATTTCAATAAAAAGTAAAGTATGACATAAATAGAAGAGATAGGATTGAAGGCATGATGTCCTACTCGGGTGAACCCACAATAGTGGGTTACACTTTTTTGCCTAAACGGACATTGAAGTCTACATTTTGAAAAAAACTTTCAGATTCGGATGCATATTGTCGTTAAACTATTTGAAATAAGAAGATGAAGTAAACTAGAGTCTTTTAGGATTTTCTATCTAGATTCTTAATATATTTTTTTCTCTTTTTTTGAATTGATTTGAATGGTTTTTTTTTTGTTTCTCCCACAAAAACTGCTATGTTTCTGAAAACGTCATTTTAAAAAAGTTACATTGACTTCATAGAGTATAACTTTTTTTCTAAAATAGATATCAATGTAATTTTTTCAGATTTGGTTTTGTAACATCCATACGGAGGCCATAAAATTGGTTTGACAATTTCATTATGATTATTGCATATTTTATGATTTGAAGTAGAGTAAACCGTAATTTTGACATACCTTGAATGCATAACTTATAACTTATTGTGTATTTATCAAAATTCAATTATTTTTTTTTCATAGAAAGTAGACTCAAAACTGAAGGGCACTATTATTTTTCAAATTTTTTTTTCTCTTTTCTACTATTTTTCACGGAATGTCAAACTTGGAGATTTATATTAGCTAAAAAACCTACATTTGATGCATGCCAAAAAACCTAGACCTAATTAATTCAAAAATTGTCAAATCTATATTCGTTAGAAAGCTAGATCAGAGCAATTGTACTTTGCAAAAGGATGTCTCCTTATTCTTCCATTTGAGCCTCGTGCTTGAGCCCCGAAGCCCTGAAAACTACAAATTTTTGTTAGCCTTTGCAAATGGCCTCTAATTAGAGGGTTTCGATAGAAAGTAGTTTCGATCGAAACTAATTACTTTCGATCGAAACTACTTTCTATCGAAAGTAATTTCTTGGTTTAACATGGGTATGGGTAAAAACCCAAGTAAAATCCTCACTAGTTAGTTTTGATCAAAACTAACTTAGTTTCGATCAAAACTAAATTAGTTTCAATCGAAGCTAAGCAAAAAAGGTAGTTTCGATCGAAACTAAGAATGTTTCGATCGATACAATTAGGTACTTTCTATTGAAAGTACCCGACTAAACCTCCCACATCACAAATTTTGTGAGGAATTGCTTCCTCCAAAAAAGTGTAACCCATTATTGTGGGTTCACCAGCTCATTAGAAGGATGGGAAAGATGAAAATAAAAGAGGTAGGATGACACATCAATATAGTGACCATGTTTACAAAACATCATTGTATTCTCAAAATGGACGAATCGGCTAGAGTATAAAACATAAAAGGATATGGAAGGATAGATAGATGAGGATAAGAATATTGGATATGGGTATGAAAGTGGAGTGGTGGATAGATGGGGGAAGATAATCATGCTAATCTAGGTGAACAACTTAATATTTAATGTAGGATCTGACATGATGCACCAAGGTATATAACCTGACATAGGTGAGAATGTGTGAGATGCATCTAGGACTAACTCAAAAGAAATGGTTGTAAGAAAATATATTTTATAGGGAATTATCAATGGAACACCATTCTATCATTGTGGGGATATGTCATGAGGACCATTAAAGATGTGAAAAAATGATAATACACACTGTAAGTGGATAATAAATCAAACATAGCAATACAAAGATAAAAAAGGTTCATTAATTGACTAGTGATTATCGTAGCATTGTTGATAATTCAAATGATGTGAGGATTGGAAATAATATATGTCGATGATAAAAAAAATGAGTAAAGTGGATCAAGGTGTACAATGAAGCTAGGAACCAAACCATTAGATTCTTTTAAATGATGTGCTAGATTTCTTACTAACATTGCATGGATTAGGATCACATGCATGTTGATTGATTCCTTTAGGGATGTTTCAATTGGTTGGATTTTTGAGAGGTGGATAGGATTGAATTATATTTAGGTAGTTGGTGACATGTAGATAGATAAATACAAATTAATAGAGGTATTACTTTGACAATTTGGATATAACATATTATAGGATGACTGAGTAAAAATATTGAAATGAATGTCAAGATTTCATCTCCAAGGACTATGATGTGTAGGAAGAACACATCACAGATTGGATGGTGTGTAGTGAATATCAAAGGCTACAGGAGGGGGGATTCGTATATTAAGTAATTCTCATCTTCCAAAGTATGCTTGGACATGATATGAGATGATCAAACTAAACTCAAAAGACTAATTAGAAAATCCAAGCAAATTAGAAATAGAGTCAATCATTCAAATAAAAAAAGCTCCTTTATTTTGATGAAAGTGCACCATCATATATATATATATATATATATATATATATATATATATATATATATATATTCCATTATTTGAAACTCCTTTCCTAATAAATGTCGCAATTCCAAAGCCCCTATATAACATTGTTCTCCTTTGACACTTTGGAACATACACATTTATAATCAGATCAAATTTACAAAAATGTTAGAAAATAAAATTCAGGAATGACTTTTTGAAAAAGTCTATTATATATTGACCATTGTATTATGTATTGATCATTTATATTTGTGAGAGAGGAATGATTGCTTGAGACTGACTTTTTCAGCACTATATAAATTTGCTTGAAACTGACTTTTTCAACACTATATAAATTTGCTTGAAACATGTCATGGCATGTTTCAGTAAGTCTTCCCTGACTTTGCTACACAATTTCTTTTCAAAGCGTTACACTGGAGCCATTTATATCGCTTGCTAGTTTTGGAACATAACATTCAAATTTAAGTTTTGTAATTCCATTCTATCTTCCACTTGTGTAGATTGTTTCTGGTTGTTAGAATAATGTTTATTTGATTCTATAGTAGGTAAGCATTTATTATAGAATCCAGAAGTCTCTTGACTTATCTGTACAGTGTAGAAGTCTCCAGATTTCTTCTCTTCTATCCACCTGTAGCTTCTGAAGAAACTTCTAGATGTCTTCATTTAGTCTATAAAAATAGCAACCTCCCCTGCTGATTGCAAGTGTAGGAAAATAGCAGTGAAGTGTTGCATACTACTGTTGTATTAACTGATTTTTGTTTAATACACATTATCTATTTTCTTTTACTCTGTCTCTGCTCTATTTTACAAATACTCTATTTTTTTTTGTCATTGTTTTTAAATTACTCAACATGGTATCAAAGCATATTTAAATCTTGGGCAGTGGATACATGTATTTTCTAGTGTGAATTTTCATCTCTGCAGGCTGTAATTTGGCTATGAGTAGCATCAACCATTTTTGGAGCAAAGGGAAGAATTTCTACACAAAATTGGTGAGAAATTTCTACTTTTTTCTGGGTATTTAAGATCTTTAAGTGTGTTTCATTCTTATCCAAAAAGGATAGAAGCTGAAATAATGGATTCTGTTGGTGTTTCTCTGCCCACATTAAAATTGAATGGGAGAAATTATTATGATTGGGTATCTCATATAGAAATTACTCTAACTCTTCAAAATTGTTTTGAGATTGTTACTGGTAGTGAAAAAAGACCAGCAAATCCTGGAAAGGATCAAGAAAATTGGGATAAAAGAGATAAAAAGGCAGCAGCACTTATCAAGCTTACACTTTCAGAAGAAGTTTTTCCAGAAGTTTGTAATGAGAGAAGTGGAGTGAAAGTATGGGATGTTTTGAAGAATTTATATCAAAATTCAGGTGATGTATGGATCTTATCTCTCACCACAGAGTTGTATAACATGAAATCATCAAGTTCACAAGAATTAGTATATCATTTAAGTAAATTGAAGGAAAAGAAACATGAGCTTTCTTCTCTTGGAAAAGATATAGATGATAGAGATTTTGTTCAAATTATATTACAAAGTATTCTAGGATCTTATCAGTCATTTATAAGGGGATTAGATACTACAGACAAATTAAAAAGTATTAAATCAGATGAATTATGTGCTAAACTAGTTCAGGAAGAGAAAAGACAAATTAAAGAAAGAGAATCATTTGATAGTGAATCTCAAGCATTCAGAATGAAAGGAAAGCAATACTACAAAAAGTCACAAGATAATCAATCTAAAGAAAGAAATTGGAAGTGTGAAAACAAAAGTATGGATTATAATAGAAGTAAATGGAAGTGCAATTATTGTGGCAAAATGGGTCATAAATAAAATGAATGTTTCAAAAAGAATAGAGATATAGAGAAGAAGACAAACATGAAGTCTACTAAATTTGTTGATTATAAAAGAAATGCATTTTGTGTTGCACTTAAAGAAAATATTTCTTTTAAAGATTATTGGGTTATTGATTCTGGTGCTACACAACACATGTCTCATAATACAGAGCAATTTGAATCAATAAGAGAAAGTAGTGCAGAGAAAATATATTTGGGAAATAATAGTGCTTTAGAAGTTAAAGCGATTGGAAATGACAAAGTTGATAATGGTGTGTTCAAAAATGTGAAGTTAGTTCCTAAATTGAAAACAAATTTACTTTATGTATCTCAAATTGCAAATCAAGGTTATAAGATAGAGTTTTACAATGAAAAATGTTTAATCAAGGATGTGAACAATAATTATAAAGTGACTGCAATTGGTAAAATGGAGAATGGATTATATAAATTTCAAGAATTTACTTCTAACAATGGAGATGAGAATCTATGTGCTATTGCCAAATATGATTCTATGAGTAGGTTATGGCATGAACGAATGGGACATATCAACTATCTGATGACATTATTTTGCCATTAGTACACTTAGTGAAAAACATTGAAAGAGAACACCGGCAGACTAAAGCATTACCGGCGAACAGCAAGCATTACCGGTAGACTAAAGCATTACTGGAAAACGGAAAGCATACCTGACAGAATACAGAGGTCATGAAAAATGCTAAGTATAAAATTGACAAGCATCACCGGTGAAAATTTTTTAGAACAACCCGAAAGGAACAGAAAAGGCATACCCGATGACAAGTTCAAGAAAGGAACACCTGCGACCAAGAAAACCAACCGTCAGAACTGACAATCAATTAAAGAACAAGCAAATTGTGGATCTGATTTTTACACGACGAATAAAACAATTTAATTCTATTTATAGAGTTTTTATTTGTTTTAAATCATAACTTGAGGGTCAAGAAAGCTTTATGTAAATGTTTTAAAGCATCCTAATGGATCTAAAACATATCTAACTAAAGATCAAGATCAAGTTGTAAACCTTGGATCTAGAGTTAACTTGTGTTGCATGAATCAAGAATTGAGCCTAGATTAGTATAAATAGATGTTCAAACTCAATTATGAGTACATGAATTCTTTATTATTGATAGCCACGAAGAGCATCTAAGGAGCAGAAGGCAGAATTCATGCAAAGGTCAGAAACAGAATACATCAGTTGTAAAGAACACACAGAGGCTACCGACGAGCAGATAAAGGTATTATTCAATCATGGAAGGATGATTACTTATATGAATGAAGCTTAATTAGATCTGTTATCAGTAATTGAAGATTGCTTATATAATCAGATCAAAGACTTATGTAGTTGCATTCTAACAAGTGCATCACATCTAAAATCATTTTGTAGAAGGTGGACTTAACCGTTCTTTCTAAATCTCTTAACAGAGTGAACACTTAACAGTGTTGCTAAAGCTTCAAATGAAGTAGATCTTAATAGGTCTCCATTGTAATACTCCCAACAGGGTAGGTCGTCAGAAGTGACCAATTGTAAGCCTTAACCAGCCCCTTCTTATCTACAGATAGTGAAGTCTTGTGGGTAACAATCCCCACCACCGTTTTTACTTCCTAACAGGAGTTTTCTGTGATATCATATCTTGTGTTATGTGTTATCTATTTTCATGAATGTTTCTATTATGGTTACATACTAAAAGAGCTTATGATATGATTGCATATGCATAAAGAAAGATGAACAGTTAGATAAGATAAATTACAAACTAATTATTAAGGGTTAATGGGCTAACCAAGAAAATTTGTAGAGGTACTAATTCACCCCTCCTCTCTCAGTACATCATCTCAATATAATTCCAACAATTGTTATCAGAGCTAAGTCTCTCTCTTGAAAATCTTAAAGAATTGAGAGAAAAGATCGAAGCAATGGACAATTTTAGACTGGATATGACTATTGAGAATGAGCAGTTACAAATGCAAATAAACTATGAGCAGTATAAGGAGGTGAAGATAAAGTTGAGAAAACTTCTTGATGAAAGAAAGATTATGGAAACCAGGCTGAATGAGAAAGACTACAAAGAAATGGAGATACAAGAGTAATTTGAAACAGCATAATCATCATTGAGCAAAGCTTCAGACGCATCAGTTGAATAAATTGCAAGTATGCAAGAGATCAATCAACATCTGACAAACCAAATCAAGATGCTACAAATTGGTCAAGAAACTCAAATGGTGAAAATGATTGATGTCATGAATGATGCAAGAAAAGCTAAAAATGAAATAACACTAGCCATTGATGATACGAGGAAAATTACAGAGAAACTACAAGAGAAAGAATCAGAGATTCAAAGACTCACTAAGTATCACCATGAGGTTACCAACCAGATTATTCTTATGAGTCAAGAAGCAAATAGATTAAATACAGAACTCATTGAAAGAATACAGATTATTGGTGAGCTAAGAGAAGAGAATGAAAAATTGAAGCATGAAATCAAAGTCTAGAATCAACACAACAAATTAATCAAAAAGGCTGAGGATAGCAACAGAAGGATGGATGATTTTCTTGATGGACAAAGAAGATTCAACAACTACATAGGATTAGGGTACAATGAGAATGGTGAATCCTCAAATCAACCAGATAAGAGGAATGCTTTCACAACCCCAAGATCCAAGAAGCTGTCATGAAATCACTGTGGAAAACCAGGCCACACCTCAAACATCTGCAAATGAAAAATGAAAGGTATTTCTCAAGCACAATCTACTTTTATTAGTAATTGGTATAAATGTCAAAAAAAAGGACACAAGGCACATGAGTGCAGATCCAAAGTGACAAATCCAAAGAGAAAAACCTATATGGAAAAGTACTATCTTACATGCAAGATGAATGGTCATACACATAAGGAATGCTAGAAAAAGAACAACAAGACATGGACACCAAAGGAAACTGGTAAAATCTACAAACCAGCAAGAGTAGGTAACTCATATGTTTGGGACTATAACACATGGGTAAATTGCACAGCATGTGGAAGGTATGGTCATATTGCTGCCAACTGTATGAGAAAGTGGACCAGAAGGTCAAGA
>MU227312.1:54857-109733 GCA_018584345.1 Thuja plicata
ATGTAAAACATAGTGATGATAAAGTTGTTATTATTGTATTATATGTGGATGATTTGATTATTACAGGAGATCACACACATAATATTGAAATAACCAAGAATCAACTTAAGCAAGCTTTTGAAATAACTGATTTAGGGTTGATGCACTAGTTTTTGGGTATGAAAGTATGGCAAGAAGAAGGAAGGATCATGATTTCTCAAACTAAATATGCTCTTGATGTACTAAAAGAATTTAATATGAGTGATTGTAAACCATCTAATACACCATGTGAAGTAGGATTAAAACTAAGTGCTAACTCTACTCAAAAGAAGGTGGATGGAAACTTATACAGACAGCTTGTTGGAAATCTTTTGTATCTTACTATAACTAGACTAGGTATTGCATATGCAGTTGGTGTTGTATTTGGGTACATGGCAGATCCACACACTGAACATTGGAAAGCAGCTAGAAGAATATTAAGATACATTAAGGACACTCATCAGCTTGGCATTGAATACAAGTATGGGGGTGAGCCTACTCTAGTTGGATATACAGATTCTGATTATGTAGGTGACATTGATGATAGAAAATCAACTTCGGGATACATCTTTCATCTTGGATCAGGACCAATTTCTTGGAGTAGCAAGAAGCAATCAACAGTGTCACTTTCATCTATAGAGGCTGAATATATCGGTTCATCGAAGGCATCTCAAGAAGCATTGTGGCTTAGAAGACTACTTGAAGACACACATCATCCTCAAGATTCTCCTACTATAATATTTTGTGACAATCAAAGCACTACTAAATTAGCAAAAAATCTGATATATCATTCCAGGTCCAAGCATATAGAAGTGCATCATCATTTTATTCGAGATCTAATTGAAAGTGAAGTGGTGGAGCTACAATTTTGTGGAACAGAGGATCAAGTTGCTGACATATTTACAAAACCAATATCTATTGTAAAATTTGCCAAACTTAGAGACATGTTACAACTTAAGGAGGTTCCCATCCTCTCCAAATAAACATTATGGGGGGGTGTTAGAATAATGTTTATTTGATTCTACAGTAGGTAAGCATTTATTACAGAATCCAAAAGTCTCTTGACTTATCTATACAGTGTAGAAGTCTCCAGATTTCTTCTCTTCTATCCACCCGTAGCTTCTGAAGAAACTTCTAGATGTCTTCATTTGGTCTATAAAAATAGCAACCTCCCCTGCTGATTGCAAGTGCAGGAAAATAGCAGTGAAGTGCTGCATACTACTGCTGTATTAACTGATTTTTGTTTAATACACATTATCTATTTTCTTTTACTCTGTCTCTGCTCTGTTTTACAAATACTCTATTTTTTTTTTGTCATTGTTTTTAAATTACTCAACACTGGTGTATTACAGTTATAAAAAATGTACACTAATAACTAGTTTTAATATTTCCAATTCTCACACAGGCCGGACGAGGCTGATAATGGTCGTGAGTTTATCTTTACAGGATACCTCGTGATGTGAATGTTAGCCTTAAAATCCTCGTATAAAGAGTGAAATTAAGACTGGCCCGTGATAGAGACAAACTTGCATGGAAGCGAAGACTTATCATGCAACACTGCAACTAGTAATGAGTAATTAAGCCTGGCATTCTGGCATGGAATTTAACCTGACCTGCGATATAGACAAACTAGAATGGAAGCCAACGTTAATGCATAAAAGAACAGCCAAAAAGTACAATATAGCAAGGAATATCACCCCTTGTATCTAAGATGTATCATGAAACGGTAAAATGTATAATTCTTGTGAACAACAACAAAATAAAACAAACTGTAAAACGTATAATTCCTGTGAACAACTATCAATTGAAAAGCAAAAGATATAAGGCATTAATCCGTTTATTTCTTTGAGGTCCCATACTATAAATCTTGCAGTTCGCATGCATTATTCTAACTTGTTTCAAGTTTGAGATCCGTATTGACATTTGTAAAGTCTGTTGAATATCAAAGAAAGCAGCGTCCGTTGGATATGGCGAAGGCAATGGAAAAGCTCTTGTTGCTATTTTGTGGTGAGTGGTAGGTGGTTCATGGAGAAATATTTGATTACAGAGATGCTCAACGATCTGGTAAACACCCACAATCTCAACGAGTAAAGTGGAGAGGAGATTCTGGCCTGACAGATGGGCACTTGCAAAATGTAAGTAGAAGTGGGTCCTTCCTTGGTTATATTGTGTATCACCATTTGCAAGTCATTTGTAATTCTCCCACTACTTAGACAATAGAGGTTATCAGAATGCAAGAGGCACTGATTACTTTCTCAAGGCTAGTCCAACTCCAAATCAGTTATGGGATCAGGTACAGCTATCTAAGCTAGTATGCTCAACATCCATGAATTCTTATGGAAAATTAACGAGATTGATGTTGATGCATAAAATAGGTGGGTGATCCCGTGGGAGACCATAATTTTTGGGAGCATCCAGAAGATATGGACACTCCTCAAACTCTTTAAAAGATTGATAAAGACACCCCTGGACCGGAAATTGGAGCAGAAACGGCCGCAGCCTTGGCTGCCTCCTCCATTGTTTTCATAGTCGTAGACGCTCGTTACTCATACCTTCTCCTCCAACGTTCTCAATTGGTATGTTTACTGTTTTGGTGCTCATTTAAATTAAAAATCCTAGCTGATAAGTAGGAATTCTTTTTCACAGCAAAGGCAAATTGTGATTTTACTGTCAAGATTTAATTGCGTAGTTTTTTAGTACGACTCATTAATCCATTTTTCACGAGTATTGGTTGGTCATGGAAATAAATAAAATACTTAGCATTTATTATATCCCAGTATTGTTAACTAACATTATAAAATCACAAAACCCTAACTGCTAACTAACACTCTGAAATCAACAAGTTCCGTCAACTTTGTTAACACTCTGAAATCAACAAGTTCCATCAACTTTGTTAACACTCTGAAATCAACAAGTTCCATCAACACATTTTGAGAAAATCTGATGCCTCCATCTTTCCCTTGAGCTCTTCAGTTTTACTGATTGATACAAGGGCACCTATAAAGGAGAGTGCCCCTTTTATTGTTCTTATTCAGGCTACAATGTAAGTGGAATTTGGTTTTCTTTTGAAGATATGTACTTTTAACTAGACGTTCCAGTTTTAACTACTAGAGCATGATTTTAGGACGTGCTTCTCTGGGCTGCATCTTGGCTATAGAGATACCAAATCCCCATATTATTCAAACTACATTAACCAGCACGACGATCAAAGAGCATATGTTAATGAATTAAGCTGGGATCTCAAATATGCTGGAATTTAAGTGCTCCTAACAGATGTAAGCATAGACTGATTGGTTCAAATTTTCAAATAAAATAGAACATAAACATACTCTATCTTAAAGCTAACTTATGCACTTCACCAACCAGATATATTTCCAAGGGGAAGCACAATTCTCAGCCCACAGAAGTCATGCAGAAATCTTTTTGTGTTCAGTTCTTCCAGGCAGTCCCTTTCATTCTGTTAAAAGCACTACAGGTTAGAGTTATCAGTACAAATAACAATCCTTCCTTTTCTTACTAATATTATAATTCTCCTTTTTCTAAGGACAATTATCAAAATTCTAAATTTATTTTGTTGCAGGAGGTTTGTTGTAAGTTAGAGAAGTCGCCAACACTCAATATGTTACCAGTGCTATTTTTTGTTGGCAAGATACAATGATTTACTAACAGCTAAGAGGGAAACATTGTCAAGCAGCAACGCACTCTATAAAGCCAACGATATTATGGGCTTTGCAAAGCCACAAGTAAGCACACTACATATATTTTTATTTGTATTCTGGGGTATAATATATAATGAACCTAACTATACCTTTGTCATATTGATTATTTATAAGGAAGGAATCCTCTAGGCATTTCATATATGGTAGGATATGATTCTAAATATCAAAGGCAGCCACATCACAGAGTAGCATCTGCAGTTTCTATTCATCAACAACCATGGAAGATCACATGCATTGAAGGCTTCATGAATTGGTTTCACAAAGATTCTTCCAATTCAAATATATTAATTGGGGCAATAGTGGGAGGACCAAATAAATATGACCACTTTGTAGCAAAGACCTCAGGACCAAATCTAGCATGCTTGAACCAACAACATACATAAATTCTCCTTGCGTTGGTGTTCTTGCAAAATTGTATGCAATGACATGCAAAACTAACCTACAATGTTGAACATGTTGGTATATTAATTTTAACATCTTGCATGAGTTACAAGAGAACTATTTGTCCAATCTTGTATGAAGAGGAAAATAAGTGTTCTAAATATAGAGCTCGAATCTTAATTTCTCCCCCTTGTATGAGAAGAACTGTAGTTAAAGATATAGTTTTCTAAAAATATAATTTACATAAAAAACTAACTTTAATTGTATATGAATATGCATGTCTGTTTTTCTATTTTTAGATGGCATTCAATGTGCCAAAGACCTTTATATATTGAAAAGACAAGGATATCAAAAGAATTAGAAGAAAAATTTCCTTCAATCATTAGAATTACAGATTATGTTTCAGTGCGAGAATCTATAATTATGGAAGGCTAGATAAGAAAATGCCCCCAAGAAGAAAGATGAAAACACAAAACTTGAAGAAATCTTGAAGAATGCATCTATAATTATGGAAGGCTAGATAAGAAAAGGCCCCCAAGAAGAAAGATGAAAAGAAAAAACATGAAGAAATCTTGAAGAATGCAAATTTACAGATGGGAAGGATGCAATTTGAACTTGATGATAACATAATCAAGTATCATGAATTAGAGAAATATAGTCACATCATTATGGGAGAACTTGTTAATGCAAAGAATCACATTGAAAAAATTCATGCAAGTAGCGACAAGATTAATGAACAAAGGGATAGAAAAAATACTAAAGGAGACATGAAAGGAGTTGGCGACAAGATTAATGAACAAAGGAATAGAAAAAAGACTAAAGGAGACATGAAAGGAGTTGGCTTTGATAAAGCAGAATGCTCAAAATTTCAAGAAAGATAGTGTGAAGGCAAATCAGTTGAGACACCTAATCGACAGGAAGATCCTATACAACAAGAGGAACCTGGAGAGAAGATCATACCTTTCAGTGGAAGATGCTTTGGATGTAACAAAGTTGGTCACATGAAGATGGATTATATAGCTAAGACTCCTTACAAGCCCTTTTCTAGTTATTGCTTCAATTGCTATGAATATGGAAACAAGAAGACATAATGTAGAAAACTTGATCATTCCCAAACAAAACAAGATTACATCATAGAAGAAACAACATCTAAGATTATATGTTACAAGGGCAACATTTTGGAAATAGCACATGGAACTGCAGGTTACAAGTTATTCAAAATATATCATACCCTACATGTTATAAATGTAACAATCAAGGACATATAGAAAACTTGTGTGGTTATAATGGAGCTACAAGCAATATAAGACAAACGCTTGTTGTTATGAAGAAAAATGTTTGTGATGTTTGAGAAAGTTTGGCATAATATATAAATGTACTTGACAAAAATTTTGTGAAGGAAGGAGAAAAGGATAGTGGCAAACTATGGAAAGCAAGGGATCAAAGTGAGTCTAAGGTTCAAGGATATTTAGTAGATTCTACTAAACCCTTGCCCGATGTTGCTACATCAACCTAAATGGCCAAGCATGGCCTTAGGGGGAGCTTTGGAGAAATAATAGAAATCTATCAAGCCCCTGGTATATGCAAAATAGGATGATATGAGCTTATGGACAAAAAATATGATTGGTTTGGAGTCTCTATTCAAGATCGCTTGGTTATAAACACTATATTGAATGATCATCAGAAAATTGGATGACTAGATCGTTGCAGTCTTGTAAGTTCACTAGGAAATGTTTGAATTTATCCATGGTGAAGTACAATTTCATTGAGTTAGATATTTCTAATCACCTTTCAAGAAGAATTTGAGGAGATCAAAGGAGCAAGCAGTAGAGAAAGAGAATTTTTGTGATCACTGAAGACTTCATACCCTAATTCATTTAGCAAAAGGTATTTTGATCATTTGCGAGCTTTGATTATTATGGATACTCCATTGATATTTTATGTTAGTGACAGGATGAGGTACAATTTCAAGAAACACCATTACAAGTCTACAGAAGATGACCCTCAAGGCATGTTTTTGCAATCAGTCTACAAAGTGCTTCATGTGGAAGACATTAGGGATTACATTCACTGCAAGTGCGATTCATTGGGATACTTTGAAATCTATAAGGAGATGAAGGAAATGATTAAGCATGATGGATCATGGAAGGATGAGTTCTCTCATTTATAGAACTTGAGCATTATCAGAATGGCAGAATTCTATGTGTTTGATGAGGAAAAATGGATTAAGATTGTCTTTAGAAAAGTTCATGATCAGTTTCTTTGGATAGGTGATCAACCTCTTAATATTTCCAGTGAGTTAGTCCATGATGTGACTTGGTTGGATAATACTGATGGTATCCTTGTCGTAGAGAAGAACATGAAGAAACAAGTCGAAGCCCTAATGCATTCCAAATGGGATAAGAGGGAAATGG
Source organism: Thuja plicata (assembly GCA_018584345.1). Classification (NCBI taxonomy): domain Eukaryota; kingdom Viridiplantae; phylum Streptophyta; class Pinopsida; order Cupressales; family Cupressaceae; genus Thuja; species Thuja plicata. The sequence goes on from MU227312.1 coordinate 61,390, forward strand.
TTAGTGCTAAGATCTTTCAGTAAGATGTGAGATTGATTTGCATGATTTTTGTATAAAATATTTACTATAGAAGCCAACCTAATTTAGTTTCCATGGCAGTCATTATGATGGCCTATATGATGGTGAAAGAGAATGTGAAATATAATCTGTGCGATGTATTGGGACAATAATTCCTAGAGAACATTAAGAAAATTAAGAGAGACAAATGTAGAGCATTTAGGTTTGGGTCTTTACTGATACATATCCATATTCACATAGTTCATAAGTTTCCTAGAAAGCACCCTAGAGGATGCAAGAACAATGAACCTACTGGTATTCAGACTACAAACAGTTATTGGAGATAGAATAGCACTCAGGTAGATGCATAACCATTTTCCATGTTCAAAATTCTTCAAAGTCAAATGAAGAAAAGAGTAAAAATTCCTAAGGCAATTGTTGATAAATATAAAGATACAATCTATTTCATGGATGAAATTTATTGTGTATGCTTTGAGGAAGTTGAACCTTGGAAGAAATGGAGTTACCCTAGGAAGAAATAGAGTTTGTCTATGGGTTATGAGGTCAATGTAAAAGTTATTACTATGCAAGTAGAACATGTTCTATCTTCTTATATTGATCCTTCCGAAGAAAGATGGGGAACATATGCAGAAAAGTTAGCTAAAATCAGAAAGGAACAAAATAGGGCATCGAGGAAAAGGAAAGTTGAAAATGTAGTCAATAAACTTGTAGAGAATGCAGGCATTAGCAAAGATGAGTTGTAATAAGTCTGAAAGAAGATTGTTGGAGGAGCTTCTAGGTTGGTAAGCACTTCTCTTGCAGCCCTTACACCTTGTGAAGTTGTAGAGGTTAGTATTCCACCTCCTACTATGGTCGATGTACCTCATACCACACCCACAGCACCCAAGAGGACATCACGGACAAAGAAAGAAACATAGATTCCTTTGAAAAGGACAAGGTCCTCCAAACATAACTCACCTCCAAAAAAGAAGAGGACTAAAATGATGAAGAGAGATGGAGAGAATAAAATAGAAGAGAAAATAGAAGTAGCAGCACAAGATAAACCAACTAAGAGACAACTTTGGAAACTTGATCTAAAGATGTTGGAAATGAAAATTAATGATCAAGGAAATCTAAATTAATTACCTAGATACTATGAAAGGTATGATGAGAATGATAAAATGCTAAGTAAATACATTGTTATTGATCATATGGTAGTGGTCAAAAAGAATCTTCTTGAACTTGAAGGGAGTATTCCTAAGGAGTTGTATGAAAAATTGGAAATAAGGAAGCAGTTAGCACTTACAAAAGATGAACAGATAAGAATGAAAGGAATCTAGATAATATTCTACCATTTTTTCATATGATGAACATGAGATAATATTAAAAGCCATAAACCCCCTACTGAGAGAAAAATAAAGATTGATAAAGATTATGGGGAGAAAGTATGACGAGGTTATAAAGGATAGCCACAAAGCTATTGATAAGGTAATAATGGAAGTTAATCCAAAAAATCCTTCACCTCCTAAGCACAAGGCCACTAAGCCCAAAACCATTATGAGAGGAGAGTCCTCTAAACCTACAAAAATAAACATTGACTCATCTAAGGATATATATGATATTAGTTAGTTTTTCAACATAGTTAAGAAACCAGACTTATGTGTTACTGGGGTACCTTTGTCTTTGGACACTTCAAAGGATATTAGTGACCCTTCTCAAGGGAATTTTGATACTATTAGTGAGGCAGATGGGAGAAATAAACAAGGTGCAGTCAATCCAACTGAGGGAGAGAAAGAAGAAGCTACTAAGGAAGAATTGAAAGAAAGTTCAGTTGAGGAAAAAAAGGAAGCTGAAATTAAGGTTGAAGCGGAGCAAGAAACAAATATATCTATTCCTATTTCTTCATGTATACACTAAAAAATATTCAAGACCTAATATTAATTAAATTCTAGAAATTTAATTAATAAATCCTCAAATTTTATCTACTATGTAATTTAATTATTTAGATTACATAGTTCACTTATTAAAAAATTTCTTCTAGCCACACCTAATTTTACCCCATTAACAATCACAAACATAGCTTTGTCACTTGATCATGGCTACTGAAATTGTTTTCTAAAAATATATAAATTTCTATTGTCTCTAGCCATATTTAATGAGCCACCTTATCATAAATAAATTTACTTCCATATTTTCCTTGAGTGCACCTCCATTTTGTCTAGCCATATTTAATAAGACACCTTGGCCCTCCATTTTGGCCACTATATTTGACTTGAGTCACCTTGATCCTCCATTTTGTCTCCCACATTTAATAAATATGTCTTTTACAACACCCACCATATTTGAATTGGCCAACCACCTAGCCTATATGGATGCCATGAGGCTTCCACATATGATCCAACTCATCCAAGCTTCCCACAATTCTATAAATAGAGCCCCCCCTCAATGCATTGGGATCCATCTCTTGTTGCAATATCATAATCCATTATTTTTATTTTGCATAGTACTCATCATAGAAAAATAGTGATTTTAGTAATCTTTGCATTTTAGCACCATTAGTTATTTTAGCTTTCCATCTTATTTGCATTCTAGTTAAGTATTAATATTACATTTTTCATTGATCTTTGCGTCTTAGTTTCTTGCATTTCATCTTAAAATATACATTCTTTCATAGCAGCTTGTGTGTTCTTCTGAGAGAAAAAATTTATAAACATAAGCCCTTGACAGATAGGAGGGCAATGGAGGTAAATTCATGTTAATGCATGTGCATGTGCATTGTTTTGTTTTTTTCAGTTGTGTATGTGTGCTTTCTTGCAGGTACTTCATTGCTGGCTGTGAAATCTATTTGAATCTCAGCTCCATAGATTTTGAGTCATATTTTTGCATCTACACTTCAAAACTATTCTTGGGAAGTAATGATAAACCTCTGAATACAAATGTTGATGGGATGGATGAGGATGAACTGATGAAGATGTCATTCATAGCCTTTTCTAAGGCTAACGAAAGATCAAAATAGAGAACAAAGAAGAATTCAAAGGTATTCTGAAGAGAATTTTGGTGGAACCCAAATTTATAGTTAAATTTATATGTCTAAACAGCTCAGGGAAGTATATTTTGTACCAACATTATTATGACTTATTCTTTTACTTCATAAATAATTATATGTTTAAAACTCTTATATCTCTCAGCCTGCATATTCATATTTATAGCCATTGTCTATGTTTCTCATAGGCTTCTATTCTTTTATTCTTTCACATAGATCAACAATTAAAGATAATACAACATCAATGGTTGGGGTAATCCCGCAATGATAAAGTAAACAATTCTTACCCAGTACAGAATAATGACTAGCTGCCACGTGTTTGATTGAGGACTTAGATGGATGAGGCTAAAGAAATAAAGTACTGAGAAGATTTGACTTCATCTGAAGGTTTGCATAATGCCTCAAAGAGAAGATGCATTTCTTTTAATCTTCAAGGCATTGCACGATGAAGATGTGTGTCCCGACCCCACTAAAGTGTAAGCGACAAAGAACGTAGATCAACAGTTAAAGCATCACTTAGATAAAACTTCATCAATGGTTTGCATAATGCCCCAAAGCTGAGATGTTCATTGTTTACTCTTCAAGGAATCACACCTCATCACCACATGTTTTGGAGCCCACAAATTTTGAGCAGTGAAAAGGTAGATCAACGGTTAAACTTTAACGATGATCTACGACGGGCATAATGCCTCTAACGTAAGAAGCAGATTTTTTGACCTTCAAGGGAACACACCTGATCGCCACATGTCCTAGGCCTACAAATAGTTCAAGAAAATGTAGGTTAATCAAGTATTTAAAGTAAGACAAAGATCTATTGTAGGCGTTATCTTGCGATCAAAAGATGAATAGTTTTTACTCATTAAGGGATTGTGCGATCTTGACACATGTCTTCTTTGGAAAAAAAGATAAAATGATTTGGTGGAAGTGTTGACATGGATTTATTTAATTCATTTTAATACTTTAAATATTATCTTTATGTCAGTTAGGGTTTTGTTTTACTATTTGATATATCGTCAACATTCTCATGCATGGTTTTGAAGGTGGCAAGCGTTATAGATCTGACTAGTGATGAAACAATTCAACCTTTGTAAAATAATGAAGGATGATCACAATTAGACATTTCTTGAAGAGTATTCATGAGAATGGAGGATACTAGAGGATGGTTGACAGCGTTGATTTTTATGTTCTAAATGATAAAGCTATTTGACATACCAGAAATAATATCCATTATCAAAAGCAAAAGTATATGGGTGGACATATGGTTGAAGTACCATAATGATCTTAACAAAGAAAATTTATTTTGAATTTTCTCTAAAAAATCACAAGTGATTTGTTAGTGACCATGATTTTGTGTCCTTATGGTCGACAACCATCTTTAGACAAGGATAATTATAAATTCTTTAAATTGTAACTAATTTTCAGTTGTTGATCTTAGGGTTAGGGTTAGTTACCAAGAGACACATTGATATGAAGCTTGTACGCATCCCTTGGAATTTATATAAATAGGGATTCAAGGACCATGTGATAGGGAACTATTATCATTATTATATTACAGATTGGATAGATTTTGATCAAAAACTGTAACATGAACCTGGATGTACCATTTTTTTCAAAATCAATAAATATTAGTGATTTTTCTCTCATATGTGGAAATTGATTCAATTTCATTTTCAATTAGTCCTTTGAATAAAATATTTTGATTATTTTCAAAGTGATAGTTAGATGTTGCATACTTGTGATTAAATTTAGAGCTTTATTATCAATTGGTCTTTTCCTCTTGTATGGTTAAATTTAATTGATTTACAGCCACAATCAATATGTCTGTCATTTTAAAAGTTAAATTCAATTGAAATAGATATAGATTTATCTTAAGATACATACTCATTTCAACACCTTTAAAGTGATATGTTTCTTGCAAACTGTATCAATAGTTGTACATAGGGTTGGGATGATTTTACTCTTTTGCCTGTGATAGAATAAGGCACTGATCTATTATTTATTTGATTGTGGTTATTCAATTCATAGTTTAAGTTTTGTAACATCCTATGCATCTGTTCATTTCAATTTGTACATATTTACTAAACATTCTTTCAATTACTCAATTTTTTCAGTCTTGCAGTTTATGTTGTGATTGATCAAAATTAGATTTATTTCAAGTGTATGTTTGCCAAATTTGAAAGATAGGTTTGAGATGCTATTAGGTCTATTATAAAATGACTTAAAGCTTAAGGTATGGGACTACCAGCCTTGGTTCTACAGAGCTAGAATTGCAGAAGTTCCAACCTTACCTTTGGTTGGGACTTGTTAGTTGACAAAATCACTTAGGTTTCCCAGCATTGAATTGGCAAGTCCATAGGAAATCCAATCTATTGATTTGAGCACGAACAGATTGGTGACTCTACTGGGGAGAGTTGTTCACAATAAGTATTGTGAAGTTACCCAGAGTTTCAGAATTTACAGATCATAGAACAATTTTACCAGTTTGTTTGAAAGTGCACTCCACTTGAAGGAAGAATCCAGAAGACCAATAATCAAAATTTTCCTCGAAAGAGGTGGTGAAGAGATACAATTTTGATGCAGTTATATTTTGGTAAACTAATTTTTTTGTACAAAATTTTCATGCGGTATAGAATATCTCTGCATAAAGCAACCAATGATCATATAGAATTGGATTTTAAGAATCAACCAAGGAGGGCAAAGAGGTCTAATTCAAAAATGGCATTTTCCAGTCTTAAAAAGTTGACTAAAAGGCAATATGGCAACAATGAAGATCCTTAGTCCAGCCATAGTAGTGAGGATAAGGATAGGAATCCTTTCTATTAAAATACAAACCAATATAATAATCAAAGTGTTCAAGATGATGAGGAGGATGAAATTTATAGAGGGTTAAAAAATGAAATTCAAGAAATTTCCAATCTTATTCCAGATAGGAAGAAGTTTTCTAAGGCCTTAAGAACATATCCTGATGATGTTCTTGCAAATTTTGGAATAACTAGGGATGAAATCATTACTTCCCCAGGAAGTAGAAGAGGATAAGAACTGGGTAATGAAGAAGACAGGGGTGGAGATGAAGAAATAAATAAAATTGGCAAAACAATGAAGTATACTCTTCCTCATAGAAAAGATACCGAGCAAATTCTAGACAACACTTATTGCCACCCATTATTTCAACAAAATAATAGAAATGCAAGAAGAAATAATAATGATCATTGATAGCATTTTAATAATGAAAATCAACACCATGGTAATCATGCACAACAAAATCATGCTAACTGGCATAATAATCAAAGGAATCAAAATTATAGAAATAATAATAATCAGAATAACATGGGACGAAGGATGAATAATCAACTTGTCAATCATACTAATTCTAGACCTCCTATGGTTTATAAAAGATGTAGAAAAATCTATTGTAGTGATATTGTAGGATTCCCAAATACTATGTCTAATGAATTAAGGAATGCAATTCCTAAGGTTTCAGGAAATGGAGTTGAATCTGCAGAGGGGCACTGCACAAATCTAAAGAATACTATTAATGAGCTATTTAACATAATGAAGATGTATACATAAAATTATTTGTTCAATCCTTAGTAGAAGAAGTTGTTGAATGGTATAGGGGATTACCTTATCGGTCTATATCTAATTGGAAAGATTTTGTAGATTAGTTTGTGGGGCAATTTGGAGAATAGAATGATACATCTTTTGGTTCTCAAGAATTGAGCAGTATAAAAAGGAATTAAAATGAGTCAGATAAGGATTATGACAAGAGATTTAATAAAGTTTTGAACAAAATTCCAAGAGATATTAGACCTTTTGATGCCTTTTTGATAGATTTTTACATGAGTGCCTTTGATAATAAGACCAATTATGAAATCAAATCTCATAATCCATGTACTTTATTACATGCTTTCAAAAAATTTATAACTATTGAGAATGATAGGAAGGCATCTGGCAGAATTGCTAAGAGAGAGGACACTTGATTGTTCAATCCAAAAGGTCCTAAGTAGTACAAAGAGGAAGATAAATTAGATAAGCATATGAATGCGATGAAAATCCTCCAAATGAGTAATGGAAAAGATAAATTCAAATACAACTAGAGTAATCAACCACCATTCAGAAATGATAGATATAGATTGCAGGATATGCCTAATAACACAACATAAAAGCATGGATTTATTAGTGAACAAAGAATTGCATAGTCCTGATACATTGTCAAAGGGAAATTATATGTTGGAGGAAAACCCTTGGTGTAATGTATATAGGTTGGCTCATGCAAAAAAGCAATGTTTAGTAGCACGAGCTTTTATAGAACCAGATGAGGAAGATAATGATCCTCAATCTACTGAATATGCATTATCAGCTGATCCTATGTGGGGGTATGATGATTATAGTTCTTCAAATGAATAGTATTATAAAAATGACCTCAATAGAGTGTACCAGTATGGGGATTATTAGGAGAAGACTCCAGGGTTAAGAAAATTAACAAAAGAAGAAAAAAGAGCATACACAATAGCTGCAATTGAAGAAGAAAAAAGTGATTGTAGATTAAAGAATAGAAAAGTGAATGCAGAACAAGGGAAATCTGACCAAGGAAGCGATCCAATGAAGGTGAAGCACAAAGACATTACTCAAGAGAAAAGTATAGAACCTTAGAAATTTCCAAAAATAGAAAAAGAAAAAGTGGTTTGTAAATCTCTTCCCAATGAATGTTCTTTTATGTCTAATGCATTATCTCAAGTTAAATATATGTTCCTTTCCCTGAAATAGTTAAAATACCCGAATGAAAAAATGAAGCTTTGAAAATATTGTCTAATGTAGGTAATAAGGAATATATTAATAAATAATTAAAGTATCCTCCAATTATTTATCTAGGAACTCCACTAAACAAAAATGAAAATCAAATTGATCTATTCTATCTTACACTATCGATAAACAATAAATTGGTGAAGAATTGTATGATAGACTCTAGTGCAGTAGTAAAAATTATACCTAATGATGTTATGAAAGAAGTAGGAATGAATATTGATACCAAATTTGGTAGATGTTATGTTATGGATAATAGATCAGTTATTGTTTGGTGCAGGAGAACCTAACTAGGGATAGAAAGTAACCTAGGGCTTCTAAGTTGTTTTGGCTTGTGGTGGTTCTAGCCAAACCAATAGGGAGTAATGGGACAAGTTATGGCCAATATGGGGGAAATAGTGTAAATGACCCATCCAGGGGTCAGATTGGACAAGTAGGGGTGTACAAGGCCTATTTGATGTTTAGTTAGCCTAATTATGCTATTGGTTAAGTTCTTTTGATGTTTGAGCATGTTTTGTGTCAAGATCCCAAAAGATGTAAAAGTTGTCAATGTTGTCATTGACAACATTTGTTGCAAGATTGTGTTTTCAGACAAAGTAGTTCCTTAACTATCTAAAACTATCAGGATAGGGACTTGGACACCTATATTAGACCTCCCTAAACTTTGTGAATAGGTTGGTGGATTTTGATAAGTTATTGTACGGACTGTGTTATCAATGAAACAGTTACAGTTCTTAAATTTCTGAACATTTTGTATTTTCATGGATTAGATTGCCTACTATAACTCTTGATTATGTTAGGGTAGCATGTTTTAAGATTTTTTGTGGTGGCATATTTCTAGTTGGTGTTGATTTAGTTAGTTTTGTAAATCCTTTTTGTTTCTAACTAGTCATCGGTCTAAACCAATCCACTTCTGGAAATGGGGTCATAAGTCCTCTTCCCACCGTGGAGCTTGCACAAACCTTTGGGATTAGGGAGGTGACTCCTTGTACATAATTTATAGTGAAGGAGGGGCCTTGGAAAGCATGGGATGTATTTTCAATGTGATGCCCTACACAAGCCAGAGTTGCATGGCTAGGGATTAGAGAAAGTTGTAGAGCTAATGGGAGGGATTGAAAGCATTCATTGCTTCAATCAGTGATTGTGGAGAGATAGAGAGGTTTGTGGAGGAGCCCCAAATTGAAGGAGAAGATTGGGTGGAGAGTTATGAGTGACAAGAAACAATTTCCTTTGTGTAGATAGACCTAATGTTTAGAAACCCTAATTTTTAGGCATGGTTAAAGGAGTCACGGTACGGATACCTTTGGGAAACAAGACCTAGAAAATATTTAGTGTCTTGATAAAGGATATCAGTATCCATTGCTAATTTTCCAACTTGTTAAGGATTTTTTCAAGTTAATTGGGAAAAAGTGCTTAATTAGGCCTAATGCTTGTAGCCCTATTTTGGGTGAATTTGGCTTCATTCTTGGAACTCATTTAGGGTTTCATTGCAAAGGAAGTTTGTGGACTTGGGAAGCTAGTGTATGTTTGGAGCTACTAGTGAATTAGTAGGAGAGTCAAGGATGGTGACTAATGCAGAGCTAGCTAAAGAGGTGGATGAGAAAAAGGAGAAGAACAGACTCCTTGAAGAAGCCTTGGAAGGAATGAAGATAAGGCTAGAAGAAGTTGCCAATGTAGCAGCTAGAAATAAGGAAGTTGAAAGCAGTGATAGGGGTGAAAATATTGTTGAAGAAGACCTTATCCCTTAACCAGACCATGTCCTAATGAAGAGCCCTTTCTAAAAACCATAAAATCCCTAGGAGGAAAGGCTTTGGAAGGTATACCATTGTTTAGTGGAAATATGGACATTGAGGCAGTGATGGATTGGATTGAAGTAATAGAGAATCATTTCAAGTGTGAAGAGGTGATAGAGGCACAAAAGATAAAGGTGGCCAAATCAAGACTCAGAGGGTCAGCCCTAACATGGTGAAAATACCTTCAAGATGAGAGGGTTAGATTGGGTAGGAATCTCATTGCCAATTGGAATGCCATGGTCACCAAGCTAAAGGACAATTATCTGCTAGAAGACTATGAGATTAAACTCCATAGAAACATACATAATTTGAAGAAAAAAGACATGGATGTGGCCTCATATACAGAGGAATTCCAAAGATTGTGTCTTAGGTCTAAGCAAAAAGAAGAGGAATCAATCAAGGTTTCTAAGTACTTGTGTGGATTGAAATGGAACATCCAAGAAGAAATTAGTTTATGGACACCAACTATAGTTCAGAGGTGTCATCAATTATCCCTAAGAGTGGAGGAAAAGAAGATGAATAAGGGTGACTTTAACTTCAAAAATAGAGGTAGAGGAAGAGACAAAAGGGGTGAAAGAGGAGGCTATCAAGGCAGAGGCAATGAGCAAAGGACACAAGGTGAGAACAAACTGATAGAGCTCAATATTGAAAGCACTCCAAGAGGGGGCTATAACTTTGGTAGGGGTAATCAAGTAGGTCCTAGAAGAGGAAGAGGAGGTAGAAGTAACTCATACTTTGAAAGTATAAAGTGTTACAACTATGGTCAATTAGGCCATCCAGCATATAGATGCCCTAACAAGTCTACTAGTTCAAATCATTATAAGAGAGTGGCCTATGATCATGAGGATACTCCTAGTGTCAAAGCACCTGAGATTGACCATCTAGATTCAGAGATAGGTGAGAACTTAATGTTTTAGAGGGTATTGATAACACAACCAATTAAGGATGCAAGATCCTTGGCAAAGTTTGTAAGGTGATAGTAGACTCTAGTTCCACTGATAATATCATCTCAAAGGAAGTAGTCAAAAAAAACAAGTTGACCAAAGTACCCCATCTAAGTCCCTATAAGGTGAAATGGCTCAACAAAGGCCAAAGTGTATTGGTGAATGAGCAGACATGGGTTGAATTCTCCATAGCAGGGTATAAGGACAAACTCTTATGTGACATCCTACCAATGGATGCTTGTCATTTTCTATTAGGAATACTGTGGAAATTTGACAATGAGGCAATGTATGATGGAAAGGAAAATTCTATCACTTTTAAGAAAGGAGGCAAAACTTTCAAGATTCAGTCTTTGCTAGAAGAGGAGGAGCCATAGTCCAAGACTCCTAACATCATGTTGTGTAGTGGAAACAAGTTTTTGAGGGATCTCAAGGATGATGAGAATGAAGGGTATGCTATTGTGCTAAGACCTAAGGAGGAAGAGAAACCAGTCAAGGAGCCATATCCATCAGAGATAAAAGTATTGTTTGAGAAGTATAAAGATGTAGTGAGTGATGGCACTCCTGCAACCTTGCCTCCTAGAAGAGTAATAATTCATCAGATAGACTTTGTCCCTTGTGCATCTTTTCCTAATAAGGTAGTTTATAAGCTAACCCTTGATCAGAATTTGGAAGTGGCAAGGCAGGTACAAGAAATCTTGGATCAAGGCTTGATCAAGAACAGTATAAGCCCATGTGCAGCCCCGGTTGTGTTGTCATCCAAGAAGGGAGGAAAATGGAGACTGTGCATTGATTCAAGGGCTATAAAAAGAATTAAAATAAGGTATAGGTCCCCCATACCTAGGATTGAGGATCTCATGGACTTCCTTGGAGGGGCAATGTACTTTACCAATTTGGGTATGAAGATTGGTTATCACCAAATCAGGGTGGAAGAAGGGGATGAATGGAAAATGACATTCAAGACCACAGATGGGTTATATTAATGGCTTTTGATGTCATTTTGCCTCACAAATTCTCTAAGCACATTCATGAGGCTCATGAATGAAGTGCTCAAGGAATTCATAGGGAAGTTTGTAGTTGTATATCTTGATGATATACTGATATTTAGCAAGACAAAGGAGGAGCATATCAAGCATGTAGAGGTAGTGTTGCAGAGATTACATGAAGGGAAGTTGGCTATCAATCTTGAAAATTGTGAGTTCTTCAAGCAAGAACTAGTATACTTGGGCTTTGTAGTGTCCAAAGGGTCTTTGAAAATGGATCAAGACAAAGTTGCAGCTATCCTAAATTGGCCACCACCTACCACAGCCACTCAAGTAAGAAGTTTCCATGGCTTATCCCAATTTTATAGGAAATTTATCAGGAACTTTAGTGGTCTTTGTGCACATCTATTAGAAACAATTAAGGGTGGGGTCAAAGCTAAGTTTAGGTGGACCTTAAAAGCAGAGAAAGCTTATGATATGCTAAAGAAACAAGTAGCCACTCAACCTATCCTACAATTGCCTAGTTTTGAGAAACTATTTACTATTGAGTATGATGCAAGTGGGATGGTAGTAGGGGGTATGTTGAGTCAAGAAGGTAGGCCAATAGCCTTCTTTAGTGAGAAATTAAATGAAGCTAAGAATAAATACTCTTCATATGACATAGAAATATATGATTTAGTTCAGTCCCTTAGAAAGTGGAGGAATTATCTATTACCCAAAGAATTTTTTGTGTTTACTGATAACCAAGCCCTTGGTTATATCAATACTCAGGAGAAACTAAGTAATAGACATCTGAAATGGATGGAATATTTAGAAGAATTCACATTTACAATTAAGCATAAGAAAGGGCAATTGAACAAGGTTACAGATGCACTAAGCAGGAGATTATTGATAGTCCAAGAGGTTTAGTTGAATAGAATTGGAACTAACAACTTCAAAGATCTCTATAAGGCAGATGAAGATTTTGGTGAAGCATACAAGATGTGTGTTGATTTTCAGAATCATTTCCAAAGCAAGTTTTCTAATTTTACTTTGTATAATGAATTTTGATTTAAGGGCAATCAGTTGTGTGTGCCAAGAGGTTCCATGGGAGAGAATCTAATACAAGAGAAACACAATGGGTGTTTAAGTGGACACTTTGGTATGAACAAAACCTTGGAGCTTGTGCAAAGGTTCTACCATTGGCAAAAGTTGGTAAGAGATGTTACAAGGTATGTTGAGCAGTGTGTCATATGCATGAAAGCCAAAGGAGGAATAAATAATGCAGGTTTATATCAACCTTTACTAGTCCCTAATAGGCCATGGGAGTGTGTGAGCATGGACTTGATAGTTAATGGGAGAGGAGAGAATATATACAATCCCTAGGGTTTGGCTAAATAATTTGTAAACTTTTACCAAAACATACTTAATAACAATGAATTTTCTGATTTAAATGCCCAACAACAATTATTGATCAACATCCCCAAATTAATCTCTGATGAAGACAATAAGTACCTTAACAACTCCTTATCTAGAAAATAAATTAGATTAGATCTTTTTCAATTACATCCTGATAAAGCTCTGGGGCCAGATGACTTTCAGGTTGGTTTCTTTCAAAAATGGTGGCATATTCTAAGGGATGAGCTATATGAGGCAATTGAGAACATAATAAAATATGGACATATACTCCAAGAAATTAACAACACTTTTAAATCCTAATACCTAAAAACTCAAATTTGGAAGAATTGGGGGATTTTAGGCCTATAACACTGTGCAACACCATATACAAAATCCTCTCCAAAGCTCTTGCTAATAGATTAAAGAATTTTTTACCAAATATCATCTCTAAAGAGCAAACAGGGTTTGTTTTAGGGAGATCAATCTTTGATGGTACAATTATAGCACAATAAATTATCCACTCGACGGTTTCTATGCAAATGTCTACAAGATTTTGGTTTCTCAAAATAATGGATTAGTCTGATTGTTAACAACATATCTACTCCTAAGGTATCATTCCTCATTAATGGATCATTTGAAGGTTTCTTTAATATCTCTAGGGTAATTAGGCAAGGGGGTTCTATATCCCCTTTCCTTTTTATTATAATGGTGGAAGCTTTTGGTAGGTCAATTATGAAAGCACATCAGCAAGGATTAATATGAGGAATTAAGGTAATAGAAGGAGTTTCAAATGTAACACATCAACAATTCGTTGGTGACATAATATTACCTAGAAAGATTGCAAAATCTGAAGCTATATATATATATATATATATATATATATATATATGAGAGCTTCGGGATAGAGAGTCAATGCCAATAAATCTAAGATCTTTTTCCTCAATACCAGCCCCAATTTGGAAAATGAAATTTGTCAAGTATTAGGATTCAAAAAAGGTACATTCCCTTGTAAATATTTAGGAATGAATTTAGACAAAGGTTTCAAAACTAATAAAATATGGGACCCTCTGTACAATAAGATGGAGCAAAAAATGGACAGCTGGAATGGTAAATGGTTGTCAAATGTTGGAAGAGCAACTATGATTAGATCAGTTTTTTTAGAAATCCCCACATACCAGATGTCTTGCATTCCCCTCTCTTAGAGTGCAAATGGGAAATTAGAAAATAAATTGAGAAACTTCTTCTTGCAAGGTACCTCAAAAAACAATAATTTGGCACTTATCAAATGGGACAAATTATGTAAACCTAAAGAAAATGGAGGACTTGGAATTAAAATCCTTAGATGGAAACATTTGGCACTTGGGGAAAAATTAGTATCAAAAATATATCAAGACCCCAATAGAAAATGGGTCAAAATTCTTAGAAGTAAATACCTTCAATCTGTTGACCCCATTAGCATTTTTAGAATCAACAACCCCCCAAAGGTTCCATAATTTGGAGTTTTATTTTAGAATGTAGAGAGATTATTAGAGAATATTATCTTGGGAAATAGATACTAGTGAATCCACCCTTTTGGGGGAAGACTCATGGGGTGGTTATACTGCTTTGGATAGCATGGTAGCACCCATAATAAAAGAGGTTCTATCATCACATTGGGGAAAACATGTTAAAGATTAAATAAAAATTCCTTCAGGTGATCCTAAACTAGGGTGGAAGTGGAAATCGTTAGATGATAACCCTTTACTAGACAGGAAAAAACTAAATTAATTCACATTCTAAGATCCATACATATTATAATTAAAAATAGAGCAGATAAATTAATCTGGACTGGATCTAATTCTCGATCCTACATGGTTAAGGATGGCTATAACTCCCTAATTAAAAATCAACAATGGAAAGAAAAAAATATCCCTCTGAATCTATGTTGGGATAAAGTATGCCTACCAGAAGCAGGTATGTTTATATGGGTTGCCTCACAAAAGAGGATCCTAACAGCTAAATGGTTAAGGAAAATTAGCTTTATGGGACCTTTGATATGTGTATTATGTGAAGAAAAAGAAGAGACTATTGATCATTTATTGCTAAATTGTCCCTTTCTAGAAAATGTTGGCAATGGTTGTGTAGAAAATTAAATTAGAAATCAACCTTTGCTGATAACTTAATGGATCATTTAAGGTCATGGCCTATTTTTAAGAATAAAATTTTATACCATCAAATTTGGAAGATATCCCCCTCTATAATTGTTTGGGAATTATGGAAAAAAAGAAATCATAGAATTTTTTAAGACAAAAAGATGAACAATGAGAGTCTATCTAAGAAGATAGAAGCTTGTATAGTAGAAATAGTAAATAATAGACTTAGAAATAAAAACCATGTTGAGGCTATATTCACTCAATGGGATTGCATTATCAAAAAGGAATTGTTTGGAATAATTATCCCACCACAATATGGAAAGGGTGGAAAAGATAGCAAAAAGGTAAGAGATACATGTAAATGGTGTACACTGCAATATAGATGGCATAAATTAAACTTTGATGGTGCCTCGCGTGGAAACTCGGGCACAACTAGAATCGGTTGTGCAATTCACAAATGTGGTGGCATTTTATGTGGTAAAATTGCTTAACCCATTGGGGTGACTACTAACAATATTGCAGAGTTAGAAGCTCTAGTGGAGGGTTTACTCCTATGCAAAAATTTAGGTATACAACAATTGGAGATTGAAGGAGATTCACAAATTATTATTAACGCGCTTCGAACTGGAGGAACTCCAAATAGGAGATTAAATTCCAAGCTAGAAAGAGATCTTTGTCTCCTAAACTACTTTGATGATATCAAAATAAATCATATATATAAAGAAGGTAACAAATTGGCAAATGAATTGGCAAATATAGGCACAAATGGAATGATGTTAGAATAAATAGGAATTCCCAACTATGATGGAATTAACTTCAATGAAAAACTAGCGTGTGTGTGTGTGTAGGAGAAGACATGTATATAAAAACACATGTATTTACATATTTATATATAAATAAGTAAATATATGTACTGGCATATATATAGATACATTACATGGATCCTATTATTCAAAATTTAGTTATATATTAGTTTTTTATAAACAGACTTATTATTCTTTGATCTCCCTTTGTTTGCTTACTTATGTTTATCCTTGAGATATGGACCTATTAATTTATATATATGCACATTTATTAATATTTTATAATAATACATATATGTAAATTAATAAATACATATGCTCTGCCTCTTTTCTAGTTCGGTCCTTACCCCTTCTTTCCATGATTACTCACTTATCATTTCTTTGTTTTTTCTCCTCCATTTCTTCTCCTTTTATTCTATGGCTCGTCCTTTCTCTTCACTTTTTCATTACTTCTTTCTTCTTTCCTTGGCTCTATATTCTTGGTGTAATTTTTTTCATCATTGCTTCTTTATTTATTCTCCTTTTTTTTTGTCTTGTTTTCTTGCTCTATTGTTTACTCATTATTGAGGTACTCCTTTTCCTTGGCACATGATCTAATATCATCACATGAGGCTTCTAGTTTCTTCGGGGGGTTCTTCTAGCTTTCTTCCTTATGAGGGCCCATTCAAAGTAAAGGTTGTGATGGATGAGTCAGAAGGAAGCTTGGATGAAGAACTAGTGGTTGTGAAGAGATAATGAGTATTTTCTTTATTATTCTATATATATATATATATATATAGCTTAATTATACTGATCATATGTAGCTTCTAGTCTATACTAGCATCTATATTGCTATCGTTCACAACATTAAGTCATTTCCTTTTTGATACATAGTTGTTTATTAGAAATAGTAAGACTGAAATTACTCTTACACTCTTTACAAACTAAATCATATGAAATTTTATAAATAGCCTACTGGATTATGAATGGTGCAATTTTATATATTGCATTAGGTATAAACTTTTAATTTTGGGCTTCTAGATAAATTTGATGCAACCACGGGCATTGATGAGAAGTATTATAGAAAGCATTATAAGCAAATTTCATGTATTCCATAAGCTTATTATTTATGATGTTTTGATTTTGATGGATACTTGGTTGCTAGAAGATAGTGTAATTTTACATCTCTAACTACATATAAACACACACACACATATGGGTAGAAATATTTAAGTGGTCATTTATATTTGATGCATTATGTATGAATAGCTAAAAATTGGGTAGTCTATGATGTGAAATCGTTATAAAGTTTTGGTAGTTTAATAGGAACAACCCTGGGCCTCTATTGCCATGTCAAGATTTAAAAACTAGTTATTTTCTTAAATGGCGTCATTAAATTTAAAAGAATTGATTTCTTATGGTATCAGCGCTCAACATGGTAGGTATAGTAATATGATATTGCATCTCAATGGTTTCAATTTTTTTATCTTTAAGAGTTTTTATCATTTGTATGAGCTACCTTTTCCATAAGGGGAAACTAGGGATAGTGAAAAGTATCCTTTATGCATCTGAATGGTTTCAATTTGTTATCTTTAAGAGGTGTTATCATTTGTATGAGATACCTTTTCCATAAGGGGAGACTAGGGATAGTGAAAAGTATTCTTTATGCATCTCTAGCTCAAAACAATGTCTCATCATATTAATCAAGAAAGTAGAATCCATCATTTACAGTAAGACCTTTGGGAAAAATATATGGATCCAGAATGAATTGATTCATACTTTAGAAATTAAATCTAGAAATCAAAATAAATCATATTTAATAATTATATATACACAATTGTACTTATACATATATGTGTTATATATGTATGAATGAAATGACATGTATATACTATCATTTATGTTATTATGCATTGGAATGATATACTGTCTTGAAGCATACTAGATGTAATTTAGATTAGGATATTATATATAAAAAATTCTCTAGTAATACTATTGATCTTTGGATAGCAATTATTAATACTAAGAGTATCAGTGTAGATCTTGCAAGTTGCATTATGTTATGACCAATCTGTTGATTCACTAATGATGATCTTAGTTGGAAGGAATGTTGAATATTATTGCAGGAAATTCAATGATCCAAAATGGAAGGAATATTTTTTGTGTCTGAAAAAGACCCCATGTTCTCAAAATAGGAGGGAGGGTAGGATGATTATGAATAGGGCTTATTGAGATCTCACTAAGACAAAGGAAGATCAATATATAATAAGTCTATAGACAGCCAGAAAGTGTTTAATAAATTAGGAAGTGTATAACACTTTCCAATATGTAATTTTATACTTCATTATATGTGCAAATTCAAACTGATTTGTATAAGAGGATCATTTCCCTTAAGATTATATGTATTAAAGTTGGATCATGTAACTTTATTTGAAAAAAATGTTTTAGTTCTGAGCAATAGTGGAGTTTTTTCTTTCCTTTGTTATTGTCCTTGGGTGCCCGCATTGAATGGAGGTGTGAAAAATAGATTTTGAGAATTAATAAAAAAAATAAAAAGCCTCGGCCATTTACTAGTCAAGTAATAATAATAATATTGGGAAACCCAGGGCCCTCAGTTGTTGGTTGCATTATTAAGAAGTGGGATGGGATGTTGGTGGGTAAAAAAATGATTTCCCTGGGTGTCAATACTAACAACTTTGCAAAGTTCAATGCATTAATCGTAGGCCTAGTTTTGTGCAAAGAGATGGGACTCGAGAAGATTGAAGTGGAGGGTGACTCTATAATTGTAGTTAGTGCAAACAAATAAGCTAGCACTCTAATTAGAAGTTAAATAGATTGTTAGGTAGAGTGCTAGATATACTGAATGATTTCAAGGCATTCACGATTAATCATGTTTTCAAGGAGGACAATATAGAAGCTGGCCAGCTAGCAAATTTGGCGGTGGATGGAGTTAGTATAAAAGAGGTTAGTATTGTTGATTGACTACTAGTAGAATTCCAAATATTTTCACTTTTGGCACCAACATAGCTAATTCAAATTAAAAAAATTATCTATAGATAAGAGAAGGGACATGGTCATATGTTAGTCCATTATATCTAAGTGGCTTGAGTCACCCTACATCAATTATGGATAGATCAACTTATTGACATGGCTTGTTGACATGCAAAATTGTACGCCATGATGGACTAATGACTAAAATCCAATGGAACTTTGAGAAGGAGCCTTACTAATGTCTGATCATAAGCATAAATTGGGAGATTTCACATATCATTGTATTAATAATAGTAACTACATTCAAGGACAATTCACACATGTCAAGGGTGTGTAAATATTATTAGACAACTTGGTGCCCAAATTATGATTAGATTTTAATTTTCCAACAACACATATGATAATATGGCATCAAAAGATATATGAGGTTTCTTTTAAACAGAGTTAAGTTCTAATTTTCACATTCCTCTTCTAGACTTCTAGCAGAGTCTAGTTTTCACCAAGGGTTTTGTAATGGATTCAGTGTTGTGCCTAACCTACAATAAAAGACAAGTATTTTTCTTAGGAGAAATCAATAAGGAATGGTGGGGAAAAATTCTTAAGAGTAATGATGATTTTGTGATGATGGAAGTGAAAACAATTCTAGGAGAAGAGACAATCATGGAAGACCACCATCATAGAGTAAATAGTGATATTCTATCATTGTTTATGTTCATTCTACTTACAATGGGTGGGCCCAAGTTTGTAGTTATTCATTTTTTTCAAGCAGTATCATGTGACAAGATTCTAAGGGACCTAAATTTATCTATTGGAAATGTGGATGAGAACCTAATGGCCTTGTACCCAGTGGAATACTATTTTCAAAGAAAACTGAGAGACGTGTGTAGAAGTGAAGAGATCATTACCAAAAAACCTATTCTATTATTGCAAGATGTGAAGCCTTTTGAGGAAAGGAAGCCTATTATAATTAGAAACATAGACTTTCTCCAAAAATTACTAGGGATGAAATTTTTTGGCAGAGGCAACTGTTGGAAGGGGTACCTAATTACACAAGGTTGTGAGCCTTTTAAGGCCAACACAAGAGAAGTCAAAGGGAAACAAAAGGAGGTGAAACAAAAGAAAGGAAAGAAGGGAATATCTAGGATGGTGGCCATTGTGCCATTAGAAGAATGCAATGTGCCCTCTAAGGTGGTTGGGTCGTCATCCAATCTTGGGAGATGATTTTCATCACATGTAGACTGTTATTTTGTGGACTAGATTTTTCTTGGGCAAAAAAATAAGAAACTAGGATTTTTGGAGGGATCTGTCATTCATGTCCTGCAGGGAGATTAGAGATAACTCCATCTATGTCTGCAAGATTTTGATTTTGGTTATGCCCCTTATTTATATAGATACTAGTATTGTGATAAGGATTATAGGGGTTTTCTGGCAAATAATTAGAGGCTGGCTGGCATACCATTTTTCTTGGCCCAAGACTTAAGATCTATAATTTTGTAATTAGTTCAAGTTTGGGCACTATACTAGTCTTTTCTATCCAATTTTGGTATATTGAAAGTAGGAAAACTAAATTAGAATCATGGTTAGTATCAGATCTAAATATTTATACAGTCATACAGTTAGTTTTTAGCCATGCTCAACCACCTATGTTTCAAAAATTATAGACTTTTTATGAAGTAATATATACTCTGGCTTTGGTCTATTACTTACTAAAAATAAATATCCGGCTTCTAAGAGCCTTATTGTATTTTGTAAATTCGAAACTATAATATTATTAGTATATATCATGCTTTTTCCTTTTCTCCAAAAAAAAATAATAACAACAATACATATAATGGCACATATATAGCTCTTGAAAAAATACATTATTCACTTAATATCAAATCATCTATTTTTTCAAGCATGTACAAGTATGAGACATAAACTTATTAACATAATCAAATAAAATAATTTTCATTTTCTTACCATATCATTTGAAGTATACAGAACAAAATGATAATCATAGAAATTGACTAAACATGTATTCTAACATCTTACGTAATCCAAATGTAAGTTCTACATGACACTACGTGGTGTGTGTATACAAATTCCCATCATAACTATTCTTTACCAAGTATCCCTAGATCACTTCTCCTCAACCATGTCCTTGAATTTGACTCATGCCTACATTGAGTCACACTCAATCACACATTAATAGGTTAGCCCATAATCATAGCCAAAGAATAAGGAACACTAATATCATAATTAATTAATCTTCACCTTTTTGCATTTTTCATAATTAAGTCAAAATTTTAATTCTCAATCATGAAATATTAAATTAATAATATATTCCAATTCATTGTATTTTTAAAGGAATTAAAATATGGGATGTGACAACTTGAAAGTCCATTTTTTGAATTCATATACTCATTGGAAGCTAGTTCACAACACTACATAGTGGCTTAGGTTTTGACATATTTTTGGACCCTGGAAGTTAGATGTTTTCCTTTCCATGGTTTTGGTCATATTGTTTCATACAGAATCATTTTGTTTTAATTTTGAATAGGTGTTGGAGAGAATTTTTAGCCTACTACATAGTGGTGATATTATAGTTTCATTTTGATGAGCATGGACAATTACATACTTGTTTGAACACTTGTAGGTGCCTGATATTTCGGGTGTGATATTGTGAGAGTGAAAATGAGTGAAGAGGTGAAAACTTGAGGGAGGCATATTTTTTACAAGATATTTGTGATTCTATAGTTATTTATAAAATATAGTGCTTCCTAGTACAGTTTTATATGTATTCTTCTAAGTTGAAAGTTGATGGTGATAGGTACACATACTATATTCGGTTTGAGGACATGGTTGGACATGGATTGATACTTGGAGTATCATATAGGTGATAGTTGAGTGAAGGCATAGTGAAGGTATTGATTTTGGTTTTATGGTTATATAGGTACAGTTTTGCATCAACACAACATAATCAGGTTTGTGATGGACTGGTGGTAATTTGATTTTATGTTAGGAGATTATTTCTTATCTTTTAGATGCTTTATTGTTTCCTTGATGATTGGTACTCCCCTTATTCAATCAAAAACACACAACCCAATAGGGAAATAAATAGATAATTGCAACAACAAAAACATTTTATTTCTATTATTTTTAATGAAGTGAAATTACAATATTCAAAAATAACATACTATAGCCACATGGGTATTTTCATTACAATAATCTGCAAGACAAAGTCACAATCTAGATTATTGGAACTAAACCCTAAAATCCCCCTTCGACCCTATATAAGTAGCACAATTAACCACCTTAGAATATTCTAAAAAGTGAAATTTTCCCATTTTGACGCCCAGCAATTTAATTTCCCACCTTAAGTGTTTTATTCTCTCTTTCCCATTTGTATTGAAACTTGAGTCATGATGGCCCAACTTCCAAAAATATAACTTGTGAACCATTGAGTCGATTTACTATTGTAAATCTATTTCAAAAATCCCACAAACTTCTCTACAGCTCGAGGATGGTAAAGTGTTGGCAAAGTTCTAGTTGATCAAAGTTTGACTCCCTTTCAAAGCCTTTAAAACTGAGTTCAATTTGTTTTGTACCACCTTGCCAAAATTGAAAATTTAATATCTTCAAGACCATACTTGATCTTGCCATGACACTTTATCGGCAGGCTAATATATCCAAAATTAACCTCCAGGGAAACAATTGGAAAAATATGTTCTCAGATGAACAATTTAATAAAAATAATCAACTTTCCAAAAATAGTAACCTTGTCCAAAGATAGCCCTTATTGAAAAACTAGACAATATGTTTTTGGGTGATGCAAGATTTGTCTTACACCCTGGATGTTCCTGCATCAGACACCTAGGGTAATTTGATAAGTGACCTTGTCACATCTCAAGTGTGTAGAGTAAAAACAAGGTGGACAACCTCTTCATTTGATAAACATGATGAATCTTCAACAAGTCATATTTTCCATTTGACCAGATACTCTTCGTACTACTTGTTTCTTTTGATTCTGCCAACATGACTATCCAAGATTTCTTATATCTCCTATGTAGCTGAAGTAGGTTTTGGAATATTCCACTATGCCTCTTATATTTCATCTTTTATCCTGCCTTCACAATACTTTGTCAAAATTGAAATATTAAATACATGTGAAATATTGAGTTCATTGGACAACTCTACTTCATAAGTATTGTCTAAATCATGCTTCCTTGGGATTTTACATGGTCAAAATTTATTCATCTTCAACTTAATGTATATTCACTTTGGAAATATCTCCTTTCTCAAATGAACCATGACTGCATCTCCAATCTGAAATTCCTTGTCTCCTTTTCTGATCTGCCTTAGCCTTGTGTTGAATATTCATTTTATTAATATTCTTCCTCACCTCTTCATGAAAATTATTCATGTTTTCTACAAAGTCTTTAGCTTCAGCACTATTCTTTTCTCCATTTTCCAACTTCATTAATTCTGAAGCACTTCTAGGACTACATCCATATACAATTTGGAATGGTGATTTACAAGTTCTCCTATCGACAAAATTATTATATGAAAATTTTGTCTGTGGTAAAATCAAATCCCACCCCTTCGGTTTATCTCCAACTAAGCATCTCAGCAAATTTCCCAAACTCTTATTCACTATTGGTATTATGGTATTTTTGGAGGAGATATGAAGAGCGGTCATAAGTCAAGGCATAATTGATTGTCATTTATGTCAATGTATTCAGTTATCATGATTTTAGTGATAGGTAAGAGTTGTTCATGATCGATAAAGGAAATATCAACTGTGTATATTGACAGGTGTTCGGGAAGAATAGTATCAGAGACAGAATGAACTAGCGGTTGAGTTGAGGAAAGGTTCAAATGTTGTGATCATAGATATAGTATGTATATGATATGTGGAATCCATGATTGTAAATGCAATAGTTTATATCAAGTTTTGAATGAATTATGTTTTGAATGAGAAGATATTTACCTATCTGATCACTGATCAAAGTTTCATATTAATTTTATTAAGGAAATGGATTTGAGGACAACATATTAATTCTAAATATTGGTAATACATTTTAGGATGAAATAGTGTATGTTGTTGACGCTAATTTTGAGGAGGTTGGCTAATATTTTGAGCTGACTATGGTGGAAACTTCTAGGTCTTGTGTGACCTAATGGCAGTTCATATAAGGAGCACTAAATCATTTGATTTAGGGTTTTGATCATATTTTTAGATTGGACGATCACAAATTGAAGTAGAAAAGATCAGTATAATGTCAGAAAGGAAAGGAGCATAAAGGATCTGATAGGCAATCAGTGTCATTCTACATATCAACATATCTTATTGTTCCCTAATAGTTGTAGCAGGTTAAATGCCTTAATAGGGTGGACTTTAACAGGTTCTTATTTGTAAATCTTTTAAAAGGGTATCTTTTTTATTGAGTTTTGAAATCCTCTAGTGAGGTAGATCATAACTTATCTTATTGTACTCCTAACAATGTACTAATCACTCCTAACAGGGTGAACCCTCAAAAAGGGTATTTGTAGCTCCTAACAGGGCAAACTAATTTATTGCAGTATTGGGCTTGTGGGTGTCATCCCCACCATGGTTTTTTCCCTCTTACAAGGGTTTCCATGATAAAATATATGTTTTATGTGTGTTGATTTTTTGGATGCTTGATATTGTTAATTATTATTTGTTTACTTCAGTTATATGCTTTGTTGTTTTGAAGTTAATAGTGCAACTACTTATATTGGTGGTTGAATTTGTTCATTATCTATTTGTACTAATTCACCCCCCATCTCAGTCATAATATTTCCAACAATTGGTATCAGAGCATAGGTCCTCTTGATATTAAGCTTAACCTCTTGAGGAAAATATCTCTATAATTCAACATCAATAGATATAAGTATGAAAAGAAACTTGAGGATGAAAGAAAAGTTATCAATGAACTAAAGGAAAAGATGAAGCATTCCCTTGCTAAGAGAATAGATATTGCTAAGCAATTGAGTGAAAGTCAACACTACATTGAACAACTGTCTGAAGGTAGTTTCTCTGAAGAATCTAAAGAAGCACTTGCAGATCTGATGGATGAAAATAGTGAACTCAAAAGAGAAGTGTAGAATCTAAAAAGAGAGCTTGAAATCCAATCTATCAATATGGTTGAAGAACTTGAAGGAAGAAGGGTTTCTAAGGATGCCAACAAAATTGTTGAAAATTCCCTAAAGCCTAAAGATGAAACCCTAACAAAAAATTTGGAGCAACTATTTAGATCAGAGCAAGAGGTTTTTATACTGAAAGAACATTTACATGGTACAAATGAAGAAAAATTTGATATTGAAAGAGAGAATGAGGGAATAAGGAAAGAGAATGATAAGCTAAAAGAAGATTTGAAAGCTACAAAAAATCTGCTAAACAAATTCAGCAAGATTTCTACTAAAATTGATGAACAACTTGGAAGACAAAGCATGAATGGAGAGAAATAAGGCTTAGGTTTTTCAAACTTTGAAGCTAGTGAGTCTTCTAGCACTAAGGACATCAATGTAGAAGGAGAATCAACACCCAAGGTGAACAATAACACTGACAAGAGAAGGTATAAACTGGTATGTTTCAATTTTCATAAGGAAGTTCATACTACTAATGTTTGTTGGTTTAAACCTATTGGTCCAAATGTTAGACCTAGAGGTTCTACATCTAGATCAAGAAACTCCTATGGTAGAACTGATAACTAAAATGCTAGATCTAATGCATTTCATGGATTTTGTTATTATTGCAACAAGTTTGGACATAGAGATAATGAGTGCAGGGCGAGAATCAACAACCAGTGGTCATATTATTACAATAGTCAGAGACCTATCAATCAAGGTAACTGGTCTGATGTTACTTGTTCTAATTTTTATAACTATGGACATGTGGTTTTGAATTGCATACTAAGGTTAATTAGAGGCAATGCTAGACCTTGGAATCCAATAGGTATGGTATGTTATGTTTTTAATAAGGTTGTTCATCTTGCTAGTTCATGTAGAGCAAGAAATTATACTAGAGGTTAATCAGTGAACAATAATGAAAATGCTAAAGGAAAGGAAATTGTTAATGTTGATGAAGCCAGAAATGGTATTAAGAAGACATGGGTGAAAAGAGTAGAACTGAATTCTTCAGAGTTAAATGAGAAATCCACAAGTTTAGGAAATGTGGAGAATCCATCGGTGAACTAAGCACATTATTTTCTTAGGGGGACCACTTATAGTCAAATCATTTAGTGATTCTCTAAATCCATGAGTAGTAAGATTCCTATGCATTTTGAGATGTCTATTTGTGAGTTAATAATGGTTAGTGAAGATAAAGTATTTTTATGCATGTATTAATTGATTATTATGTTTTAATCATTATGGTCGGTGGAAAGCATATTTTGACCATTATGTTCAAATGACTGCATTAAAATGTTATAAAGATGAGAAAGTATAAGAATTTATCACTTTACATGCTATCAAGGTTTACTGAAGTCATTTGATTACTTTCCATAGTCAGAGTTATTTTTGTTTGCGGAATGAGATTTCGAGCAGGAAATTCAATCGGTTGTCAAAGAACTCTATTCGGTGAAGTCAAGGTTATCACTTTTATTGCAAAGATCTTTATAGGAATCCTTGTTGTTGCTAATTTTCATCATTATGGATAATCTAGTTTTGGTTGACATCATTGATGGTGTTGGTTTACCCTACTAAATAAGGTTTAATGAGAGGGGGTGAATCAGAAAATATTGAACCTTAATACTTTAAATGTAAACCTCTGACTCAACTCGGTGATTCAAATAAGAACAGCAATTGAAACTTGTAAACTCTTCACAAACTTGATAAAATCAAATAACATTCACAGTTTTCAAGCATCACATGTAACACCAAATTTAACGAGGAAACCCAATTTGGGAAAAACCTCTGTGGGAATTGTCACCCACAAAAATAAATACTCTTTTGAAGTATGCTTAGTTAAGAGCTAATTCTATTAAAGATTACAATGCACATTTGTTAGATGTGACCCTATTAGGGAATTTACCTTAGACCTTTTTAAATATTTTCCATGTTAGGAGTGGCCTGGTTAGAGGGCTTAAACATTCATCCTAGAATGTTACCTTTCTCAAGGATTTACAAAAGGACTTATTAGGTCCACTCAGTTAAGAGATTTTTTGTTACAAATATTAGTAAGCAATAGTGTACTAATGTGACCTGTGATTCTACAACTATACTTTTCATTATCATATCCTTTGTTCGCTCTCTGAAACTTACTAGCACAAACAACTCATCAACTCATCAGTCCCTCCTCTGGATTGGTTATCCAACTCTTTCACTACTCTGCTCGGTAGCTCTTCAACTATTTACTTTTCTAGCAACTTTGTATAAACATACAGACTCATCAATATATAGGCCTTTGTTTTTCCTCTTACTCCTATTGATTAGGTTTTTCCTCAATTGCGCTCAGCCATCCAATCATCTCAAATGAACTGATTCAATGTATCTACAACTCAATTAAGTGGTTAATCATGCCTCGTGACTTGCACTTTTTCTTTGAACTCACAACTTTATTTTGCCGCTTAATCTACATCACTGATTTTGAACTTGACTTTTCATGACCGTAGATCTTGCAATAGACTTCATCTTTGTGCTTAGAAACTTCTTGATCTGTGTTCCTTTGCATTAAATTCATTTTTCTCCTTGAATATTGTTAGATCTTTTTCTTGCAAAATCAAAATAGATTAATAACTAACCAACTCTATAACTCCCAACTCCTGATGCTGACAAGATAAAGTTTAATTGATAAGGATTAATCCTCCTTCTTTGAGCTCCACAAGCTCAGGTGGGTGTACCTTAAATAGATTACTTCTTCTTAGTAACTATAATAATGGATCAGGGGTCACACTGATTTAGTTATTGCCTTTTATTGCACCAATTAATAGAACAAGATGATTATGATCAATTTGACACGGAGCTTAATAAGATAGACCATGAACATGACAATAGAAAATACCAGTGAAATAAGGATTCTCATCCTTCTTTTTTTAGAGTTATTTGACTCAAGAAGGTTAACCTAAATGATCCTCTCTCCAAGGAATCAACAAGTTGGATTATATTTTATAATACAACTACTTAAGCATACATATTCCTTATAAAAATCAAATGATTGTTTGTTTTGATGTTGATGATGAATAAATGCTTATCAAACCCTAGACCAGTGCCTAATCTTGGGCAAAGAGTCAGATGAGATATAAATTTGTAGCCAACTAGTTAATGGAAATACATATGTAGTTTAGATAGAGTTCCTTACAAACTAGCTTTTCATTTCCACACCCCTGTATCAAATTCTCAAACTGATTACTAACCCTCTAGAAATACTCATAAGAATTATCCCTCCTTGAAAGAAACTTATAAGCAATTGCACATTTACCTTATAACTGGTATGCTTAAGATGCCTTACAAACTAAACATACAAGAGCATAAACAAAAATATAAGACAACAACAAAGATATAGAACAGGGAACTACACTATATTTTATTAATATGTTGTTGCTTCAGTACATTCAGAGGACTAAAAGCTTAAAAACTCAGACAAAATGAGAAGTCTGCCTCACAGTTGTATATTTCATCATACTTACAATTATGTTACAATTTTCTATTTATAGAGTACTAGCCATCTTGGAATCCTTAAAGATTAAGGATGCAACAAGCTTTGAATGGCTAGACCTAACCCTAAAGGTACTAAAATAAAAAATTACAATTAGACCTTCAAGCAGTGGAAGAACAAAATAAGTAAAAGATCAAATCTGATTTCCAAATCTTTGATAGCTGGCACCTTTATCTATAGATATTCTAGATAACCTCTTGTAGTTATTGCAAGACCTAGTGACTACCAATACAGGCTAACTTGCACTAGTCTTTTTGATGACTATCCTCCCTATGCTCATAGATCATGTGTCAAGTGCATCTTCATTCCTCATCCAATACATCAAGGTCAATGGTTGCAGGATTTTTCTTCTTGGGATTTGTGTTGACATCCCATTTTGCAACCTCTACGTCTGAAGGCCAATTAAAGCTCTAAATATTTTGTAATTGTTCCCTTTTTCTGTCCCATCTTGCATCTATGATGAGCTTGACATCTGTTACAAACTTAATAGAGTTTGTTTCTACTTTAAAATCCTCATCCAAATTTATCTATTATAAATGCCTCTTTAATGGGCAGTAAGGTATCAAATTCACCTTTCCAATCTGATATTGCTTTAATCTTATTATCATCTCCCTTTATTGGAGGAATAAACTTGTTATAATCTAGCCCAAACATGTTGATCCTAACTTGTATCTAATTTTCCTTTCCCTTGAAGACAAACAAAGTGGATCCATTCTACTCTATTTCTTCTCCCACCTAACACACAATTTCAGGGAGATCTGTCCTATGTGGGTGTAAGGTTGTTAACCTTTCAAAAAGTGTTGCCCTGCCTGACCAAGTTCCAAAATAAGGACTCAAAGTTGAAATATGGTTATTGACCTCTGATTCTAGGTCAGGTAACTTGCTAAAAGCATTATGAACCAAATAAACTTTTCCCTTTAGGATATCAATCCTATGTTGCAGAATCTTCCACAAGGATTCCAAAGACACTTTGTTATGACCCTTGTATGTTTTCTCTATTCCCATGGGGAAATCTTCTATAGTCTCAGTCTAAGCATCTACAACCTATTTAGGAGGAGTTAAGATAGCCTTGGGATCCTCTTGTATCTTTTTATTTAATTCCTCCACCCTTCCTTCTAATTCCTTGATCTTGATCAAGCATAATTCTCTTTCACAACAACACTTGATTCATCAAAAAGCTTCTGATATCTTTTTGACATCTGCTCTACTTTAGATTCATTTAGGTGTGCTTAATGGGTGAGATCCTAAGATATCTCAAAGTCACCAGTATTGTGGATAGATCAAATGATCATATCCCCATCTTTCTTTTCTTTCACATTGATTAGAGAAGGATTTTGTGTCTTAGGTGCAAGGGACCACATTGCCAAAGTTTGGGATCATGGATCATATCCACATCCATTGATCATATCTCCTATCTGTGTCTTAGAAGATAAGTTTGCATCTAGATGACTTCTGATCTGATCAATTATTAAGGCATAGGCTAGATCCCATCCTTCTACAAGTAGCATCCCACTAGAATTAACCAATTGTATGGCTTCATATGGTGTCATGGTTTCAGTTTTAGGGTCATATGCTTTCAAGGCCTACAAGGCTTCACTTGGCACTAAATCACCCTCTATTAATTGTAATTGGGATTTGATTTGCTGTTGTTTTACCCAAATCAAAAAATCCTTGAACTCTTTAGTTTTGATGAAATTGTCATCACTCAAGAACTGTTCTTGATGCAACACCCTTTCATCTTGGCATAGAAGGAGGGGCATTTCAACTTCCTCTTGTACATCCCCTCTTACTTTCTTCCCTTCTCTAATGGCTTTCCTTAGTTGGTGTTCATAGGCTCTCTTTCCAGTAATTAAGGAACTCACCTTATCCCTTTTCTTCTCTTGTGCCTTGGCATGAGAAGGCTCCCCTGACTCCACTTTCTATTTCTTTTTAGGAGGCTCATCAGTCACCTCAATGTCAGGCACCTTTGTAAGGTCTACCTCTATGCTCTACTCTATGAATGGTGGTTGATCCATGGGAAGAGGGCTAGGGACTGAATAACCTTCATCATTTTCCTCATCCTACTCTGAAGAAGAGTGCTTCTCTGGGCCTCTTTCTTTATCTTCAATCAACTCTTCAAGTTGATTGTACAAGGTATTGTAAGAATCCATCATTTTTGTGAGTCTGTGTATATAGGGCATATCTAGAAAGAAGCTCCCAAAGGGAATTCCCTTCTTCTTTATTTGTTTCTCTAGGTTTATCAAATCCTGGTATTGATCAGCCCTTCTTACCACTTCTTCATCCTCCTGGATGTTTCTGATTAAATCCTCCTCTACACACTCTTCATGTTCTTTGATAGTTGTTATGCTTGTAGTTAGGATCTTCTTGGCACTTTTAACAAAACCCTATGGGTCTATATACCTATATATGGCCACACTCATTCTGTATTGAGCCAACCATTTTTTCACTGAATCCGTGTCTCTTTTACCAATCATGAAATTCAAAATCTTGAATTGTCTAGGTGTAAATGTACCCTTCCTGTGGGGAGCTAGGTTCTCCTTATTAGTCCACATTAATTTCTATATGAATTCAATTGCAGCTATCCTGGGAGGCACATATTTTGGGAGTATATGAGGTGGTTGGGAACATCCATAAACTCTCATTAAAGTAAATGTCTTCTCAAAGTAGAAATCTCCTCAATTATGGTCTCCTAGCCATTTATCCACAAATTGACAAGGTCTAAGGAGTTGTAGCACCTTGGTGGGAAATCTTATCATATTTGCACCTAGCATCTCTAAAATAGGATATGCAATCTAATTATGAAAAGCACAAAACTCATTTTCATTGGAGGTGTAGTTCTAAACCCTAAGCCATAGTTGTATAGGGTTTGGTTTTCCATCTGGGCCTTAAATTTTGTGTGTTCAAGATGTTAACATTGACGTATAAGATTAAATACTGTCATGCCCAAAAATAAGGCAAAACACAACTTATGAATTTTTTTCATATAAGACTAAAGCTAACTGTGTATGCACGTGCAACAGTCTATAAGTTGACTAAGTTCGACTAAGTATCTCACTAGTCGATTGAAAATATCATGATCCTAGCAACAATTTATGATGTCCACGCGAATATCACCGAGGGTTGTTTAGATGAAAAAGAATATAACGATTAAAAGTTCATTTTACAAGATAGCTCACTTAATAGTGTTTAAATGTCTTCTAATTGGTGTATTAAATTATAAACCTATTTCCACCATTTCCATGATATGAATTTTGCATTAAATGTTATTCTGATTACACTTAATTTAAAAGGGTAATCTAAAAGAATATTATACTACTATAAGATTTAACTTAAAATGCTAATGCTTTAAAATATCCACTAAAAACTAAATAACTCAATTAATCCCCTTTTAAATTGCTATACTAATCTTATTAAACCATTTTATTAGTTTTCAATTCATTGTGCGTTAAAGAATGAATACACCCTTTTATAAGATAACTCAAAATGAGTTTAATCTTTAACAAAATTTATTAAACAAAATACTAATTTTTTTTATACCCTATAGTCAAATAGTGCATTCTAATCTAGATCCCTTAAATTAATAACCTCAAAATATTAACAAGTAATTTGCACATGATATTAATAATGCTCTAGAGGAACGATTAGTTTAATTCAATTAACTTCAATAATTAATCTTTTATTAAATCCATTTAAGTACCCACGTAAATAATAAAATTATACCTTATTAATTTAACCTTTATCCTAAATTAGATTAGATAATCTTATAATCAGTAACCTTAATATAACTTGAAAACATCCTAAATTATCTACTTCCATTAATATAAATTAATCCAACTTAATAATTTTAACCTATAACTTATAATGCTTATAAGACCATATACAAAGGAATGTTAAAACACCTAATTAAGCTTGTTCATATATGGTAATCTAATTAATTATTTTCCATATATATAAAGGTTAATCTAATGCAAACTCAATGGATCTTAAATCTATCACATTTATAATGTTAATCTCATTTAAAATTTAAGTCAAAATTCATAATTATAAATTTTATTGTAAATATAATTAAATCAAATTTAATTAATTACTTTAACCTTTAAATGATAACCCCTAGAATCATCTAACCAATAAGTCAACAATATAAACTATAAGTTTAAATGAATAGACTTTTGAAATCTAACAAATCAAATCTTATATAAAATAAAGCTTATAAATATAATCTTCCTTATTCATTAAATTTCTAAATGTGCAGGATCTGCATAATTTATTTTATTTCCTTTTAATTTATTTTGGGCAAAGGGCTAGGGTTTCAAAACCCTAGCCATACCTATGTGAGGGAGGCGGAGTTGAACTCAGCACCGAGCGGAGGAGAGGAGGTTGGCATACAAAGGCGGTCGAAGATGATGGTGGAGCTCGGGAGGACAACATCAAGCCGATGTGTGTGGAGGTATGGGTGGCCACTGGTAGCGGCGCTGCCACGACATGCCACTTGTAGAGGAGGCAAAATCTGCCGCAGTGGAGGCGAACAGAGGAGGAGGAGGTTGTCGGCGCGGAGAGGAGAGATGGGTGCGGGGGAAGAGAGGGGGAAGGGGAGCGGGTGTCTAGAGTAGGTGGCGTCGGCCCACTGTGTAACCACAGTGGGAATTCACCCACCGTGTTTAAACAGTGCAGCCACGCCGCATACCACAACCACGGGATGGGGTAGCGCTTCGACCCTCCACTTCCAAAAATGTCATTTTTTTTAGAATTTTTTTTTTTAATTAAAAAGAATCTTCGCATATGTTTACAAGATATTAATTTTTTTTTAGGATATATATATATATATATATAGACATCCAAAAATATTAATATTATTATTAATATTAATTTCCCTCTTTCATCTAACTATTTAGTTTAATTAATTAAATAGTTTCATAGTTGGTATTTATCAATGAGCAAATACTATTCTAATGTATTTTATTAAAATACATTTGCCTCACAAAATCCTCTTTTTAATAAATTTATATTTATTAAAATTCCCCCATATTCCTAATTCTTCTAAACTATGATTTATTCAAATCTAATTTGAATTATAATCTAAACCCTAGCTAGGAACCTATTAATCCAACCTAGAGACCTACCCTAAAGCCTACCCTATTCCTACTCTACTCTCATCACCTCACTTCCTAAGCATGCTTCCCTACCCAACTGCTCTCTGATCATACTTAAAGGGGTGATTCCTACACCTTTTTTAGGCTAATGGAATGCTCACCCACATGTGGAAATTCTCTCCAAAATGGGCACCCATTCCTCTTTAAGGCTATTTACTCCTTTGTGCCCCACTTGGAATTCTTGAGGCACTAAATATTTATTTCCATATTTGACTTAAAATTGGCCATCTCTTCAAGCCTATGTGTCCCTTATGTGGCTCTTATGTGGATGCCACATAGATGCCACCTCATCCAAGCTCTCCCCTTCTCTCCCAAAATTCTATAAATAAAGGCCTTCTCTTATTCAATTTTCATCTCTCATTTTGCATTGTTATTATGCTAGCATTGCTCTAGATTTTCATAGATGTTTTTACGCTCATATGTTCTTCATGCTTAAATCACTTAGAAATCACATGCTAGGCTAAATGGATAATGAATCTTAGTTCCTTCTTGCATTTTTTTTTCATAGCTAGTTTAGATCTTCCTTTGAAGAATTTGAGACTAGTTCCTTATACTAGCTCTTGAATTGCTTCACCATTTCTAATCTTGCATTGGATTAGGGAATTCTCATTTGTGTCTAAGAGAGCACATGCACAATCATCCAAAAGAAAAAATCAAAACAAGTAGTAAATAGGGTGCAATTTACTTATTTTTGGCTTAATCTGATGTTATGATGGAGTCTTGTTGGTTTCTTGTTCATTCTATAATTTATATGTGCTAATCTACTAATGTTATATGTTTGAGCTTGCTCCCAACAGGTTGAAGATTTCTTCATACTACATTTTTGCACGCCCGGTGGGACCCATGTCCCTAAACTCCTAATTTCTTATCTTTTTTCTCTCAAATTTTGCCAAAACACACGGATCGGCGTCTACATTTTACGTAGAGGCGTCTATGCAAACATCATTTCTCTCTTCACTGGCATTTAGTGTCTGCGCTGAACCAGCGTTTGTGACCCAAATCAACGTTTGCACCTGGCATTGTTAATTTGGGATTTTCCAAGCATAGTTGTTCATTTGTCAAGATCTTTTTTGTCTTTCCCACTGCTTTTTAGTATTTAAGCATTCTATTTTTTAACAGAAGTCAAGCTAACAAGTAGTTATAATGTCAAAATCTTACTAAGGGAAAGAATCTTGATAATTTCTTAAAGAAAAATAGCTTTTAATTGTTTGGATAATCTAAAAATG
Source organism: Thuja plicata (assembly GCA_018584345.1). Lineage (NCBI taxonomy): Eukaryota > Viridiplantae > Streptophyta > Pinopsida > Cupressales > Cupressaceae > Thuja > Thuja plicata. The sequence goes on from MU227312.1 coordinate 96,269, forward strand.
GCTAAATTTTATCAAATTATAGACTAAGAAAGAAGGCACAATAACTTTGTCTGTTGTTTTTATTGTTTTTTGTGAATTTTCTGGTATAGCAGCATCTACAAAAATGTGGATTCAGGTTTCGGCATCTACACAAATGCGAGTTCAAAAAATCATCAATCAGCATCTGCATTTCATGAATCAGCGTCTCTGACTGGTATAACAGTTTCCTATTTTTTGTGTTTTTCTGGCATATTTATCGCATTCTATCAATTTTAAGTTGAAATACAAAACCAGCATTTTCTCCCTGAATTAGTGTCTTCACTCTGACAGACTATTTTTTATCATTTTCTAACAACTCTTTAAGTGGTTTTTGTGTTTTCAACGCTTATCAAAGGCTAAAATTCAAACTACTAACCAATTGTCTTGCAGAACCGCTTACCAAAGACACAACTTCATAAGATTACTCACACTTGTCTCAAAGGTTACCTTACTCTAAAATCGACCAAACGATCGTGTTTGCTTTAATTTTTCTTAGGCACCTAGCATAAATAGGGAGATTTAATTGTCTTATCCAAAGTAAGTGTTAGGGGATTATGCTCTCTTCCCTTTTGGGAAGATCAAAAACCTAGATGCACTTACTTTGTGTTAAACAAGTAAATCTTTGGCAAAGAACAATCTTGCTTGCGTGTTTGGGAGAAAATGACATTGGGTAGGAGAGTATGCTCTTTTCCCTTTGTGGGAAAATCATAAATCTAGACCCCTCTTGTTGCCAATCCATGTTTTTTAAGTTAATCCTTTAGTTGGGCCTGCCGGTTGAGGGAAAAATCTCTCGAGAACGACCCACGGGAGAAAAAGGTGTAAGCCACACCACTCTAACTCACGTTAATCAAATTTACTCCTTGGGGTTAAATCCTCAAGAGTCGATTGGCATCTGAGCTTATACTTGGCTCTCATCTAGCTTAAGTGCGGTCTCAATCACATTGACATGACCACTTTTGTCAAGACGCTCTATGGGGCTACACGCCTGAATCATGCTTGTGTGGACATAGAGGATACAATCAAATGGAGACCCTTACTAAATACTCTAAGCATAGAAGCTACCTGATTCACCTTCAAATGATGATTTATTATAGTGCGAGGGGAGGGAAGAATCTCCCCCCAAGATTCCCATCATATGTATCCCAAGGTATTGTGTTGCGAAAGAGATCTTTGTAGCATGACAACAATACCTAGCAAAAGGAAAAAACATGGGCACCCTTTCAGGGGTGACACTACTATGTGAGCTAAAGGACTACCAAGTAATGGGCCTATAATATTTCATGCAAAGCCAATTTCCTAGGTATATTTGTGCTTGAAGTGTTTACAAAACATTGACAAATCCAAAACACAAATGGAATACCCAACAAATGAAATTTGTCACTTGCTTGTATCCTTCAAGGTTGCTTTGTCCCTTATCAGATTGTTTTTAGACCTATGCATGTTATTTTCTAATTTGATTGTGTTGAAATTGGTTCTTGCCATGGAACAAACCTATTGAAAATCAGAAAGAAATCAAGCCTTTGCTAAATCATCAAGACAACATCCTTTTCCAGATTACCGTGAGCTCCAATTTTTAGAATTTGGTATTTTATGAGATATGTCCTAAAACCTCCAACTATTCATCCAAAATCAGATCTATTTCTAGTACATGACCGATTCCAAGAAGCACAAGAAGGTGAAAACTCCATTACCTCCCGTATACAGAGAACAAAAGAATAGAACCCGAGAGGATACTAAGTACCAACACATCGTCGATTCCATCAAGGAAGAAATTAACACATGGGAGAAGCATGAAAAAGTGATATACAACAACAAGATTTCTTGTTTCATGGGAAAGTATCATATAAACACTTCTTTCATCAGACTTGAACAATATGACTAGCTAGTCTCCCACAACAAATACACATTCCTCCTCTTCTTAAGCTTATTTAGCTTGCATTTCTAGGACCTCCCTTAGGTTGCATGTTTAGATTCATATCACACTTTCATCCTAGCGTAATCCAACATCATCCAATCCTATCCTAGATCAACCTAGCATCATCATCATCCAAAACATCCTTAATCACATCCTTCACTTGGTATTGCATTCCCTTTTGAGTTGCTTAGAACCTACATCTTAATCAAACCCCATCCTTAATTCCTTAACCAAGCATTGTTTAGGATAATCCCCTTTGCCTTTGTAACCTCATCACCTTGATCAAAAGGTTAGTTCGCATTGACAAAGAATCTCATCTTCTGAAGACCACAAGTCTGTCTTAGGTAGACAATCACATCCACTTGATCTTACACTAGGGAAAGCAACCCTTAATCCATGCATACACCAAGTCATCCTTAATCTATAGAAGCATTATCCATCATCCTAAATGCATCAATTCATAATCCTAGCATCATCATCCTTAGCTTCCTAGGCACATCTTTGCATTACATCTTCCATCTCATATCCCCTTAGGGTAGTCATTTCATGCCACCTATTACATGAGCCACTAAGAAGAGGATGAACATGGACCCTAATCATGCAGATAGTTCATCCAATCCCACAATTGACAACACTAACGCCATGGTTACCTATGTGCCTTAGCCCAACAAACAAATTGAACACATCTGGGTAGACACTAATGAGGCTCCTACCATTAGTACCATAGAGACATTTATCAATCATCTAGGGCATGTCCATATGGTGAATGCCATGAGTGGACGCAATAGCAATCAGGTACTCTTGGACATTCAGAAACAAGGACTTCAACTCCTGCCCTGGATTATGCCCACACTTGTCACATGACCTATGGCACTTCCAAGTGAACGTCATCATCCCACTATGAATGAATTTTTTGATCCACTTCAGTGAGCTCTACATGTGGTAACCCTTATTGCACAAGTTGTCCAACCTTTCATCCCACCCTTCATCATGCACATGACACATTCATCTACCTCAGGAGCCCCGCCTCTTGATCCAACATCAGCAGCATAAGCAATACCCCCTATCGCTATGCAAGAACCTACACCTCCCTAATCCACAGCTGCTCCACTTTCACAAGCATTCCCAAAATTTGTGGCACAATTTCCACCACCACTAGTCAACACCCAACAAACCACCATTTCAACCATCCCTACTCAGCCCATTCAAAATGCGCCACCCAGTTCACAACATCAAAGTGCCCAAATCTCCATGCCTGTTCCACCTTTCTCTTCCACTACATATTCGTAGCAGCCAACACACTTCACCACAGGCATGCCACCTACCAATGCCTATAGCCAACCCTTATTTCCCTAAGGGTCCACATTCCCTGCTCCACCAGAAACACAATCGCAATGTATGCCAGCCGTTCTGCCTCAAACACAATTCAATCCAAATCCTCCTATGCCACAATCATCTACCAGTCCCTTCTTCATACCCCAAATTCCCATCCAACCTATCCAACAACAACAGCAACCAATCCAACAGCAACCTATCCAATAGCAACAACAACCAATCCAACAGAAACCTATCCAACAACAACCTATCCAACAAAAACAACCTATCCAATAGCAACAACAACCAATCCAGCAATAGCAACCAAGCCAGCAACAACCAATCCAACAAAAACCTATCCAACAGCACACCCAACAATAACAACAACAACTGCAGCAAAAAATTATCAACCCATTCACATCCCAAGCACAACAAAAACAACTAAACCCCTTCACAGCTGTGCAACCCATCATCCAAACTATCCAGCAGCTGCAATCACAAACACAGGGAAAAAATCCCTTCCTGGCGTAGGCACTACAATAGTTTTCTAATCCTCCCATTCAACCCACACAATAGTAGCAAACTCATTCCATCAACTATCTAGCCATGCCACCTTCCGCTACATCATAAACCATCCCACCACCACAATAATTCAGTGTTCCCAGTAACACCAATCACCTCACTACAGCCACTAGGGGCATTCCATCATAGAAAACCTATCCTCCACCCTATGCAAGTGCACAACAGGCTTAGTCCACTTATACAACACCCCAAAAAATACAAGCATACTTCTAGCAGTTGCAACAACCCTATCAAGCGCCACCACCTCCTCCACTGCAATATTCCCCTCAGCCGCAACTTCCACCACAACAACACATCTATGTTGATCAATAATCATCATATTAAACACCACAATATCCCCCACATAATCCCCCATATTCACCATTTGATCTATATCAGGTTCTAGGAACCAATGCAATTGGGGTTAATAATCTTCCCCCACAAATCAATCATGAATAGGAGGAAATGAAGAATGCTCTCAAAGAGCTCAAAGCAGGGACCGAAGCTAAAACATCCAAGTTTGAAGAGGTGTGTCCTTACCCATTTGATCAATCTATCACTGCCATACCCTTCCCCAAGCACTTTGAGACACCTAAATTTGATAAATATCAAGGGAAGGGAGATCTTGTGAGCCATGTGAAAGAATTCTACATGGCATGCCAAGAAGTGGCCTATAGAGATAATTTCCTTATGAGACTATTTCCCAAGAGTTTAGGAGGAACCGCTCTTGAGTGGTTCTACAAAATCCCCTATGGCACAGTCTCTACTTTTGCTAAACTATCTAAAAATTTTGTGGCCCAATATGCACATAATGTCAAAAATAAACTTTCACTCCTCGATCTATGTAATTCCAAATAGAAGGGAGGAGAGAGCCTGGCCAATTATCTTCAGCATTGGCAAGGGCTTACTACAATGTTATCCTATCAACCCCTTGAGTAACATCTTATCAAAATCTTCATTAACAACCTCCATCCTAAGCTCGCCTATCACATGCGCATGAATTGCATACAAACTTATCAAGACATCAGGATTAAAGGCATGGATCTCAAGCGAGGTCTCATAGAAGATGGTGCCATCAAGCACTACAAAGAACCCCAGCCTGACAAACATAATAATAATCGATCATGATACTGGAACAAGAAAAAGAATGCAATAACTAATAGAGCCATTGACACCAAGCATGTTCAGGTTGTGGTGGCCAGTCCCAACACACCTACCCAGGCTTATCAGAAAGTACCACCAGTATGCCCTCAACCTCCTCCCATGTATCAACAGCCTGCTCCTGCATATCATCAAGTGACATACCAGCAAAACACATGCCCTCAAGGTGTGAATATCTATCCTCCTCCAGGGACATCATATCAACCTAACTACCAAGGTCCTATGAACCAGATAAATGCTATATCAGTCCCACATAGACAGCCAAGACCTCGCACTCTGAATGTGCCACAATGCACATTTTCCCCCTTGGGTGAGCCCATATATGTCATCTTCCATAGAATGGTCCAAGCTACCCAAGTCATGTATCCAAAAATGCATCCATTTGATGACTCAACACCTAATCCTGCCTGGTATAAAGATAACAAGTACTATGAGTACTACCATGTTAAGAGACACACCACCCTCAAATGCATGAAGCTAAAACACTACATTCAGGACCTCATTGACTGCAAAGAGATTGAAGTGGATTCTCCTACCCAAAAATCACCAAATACGGGCCTTAAAATCTATCAAAATGCATTCTCTAAACACACTTCAGGTAAAGGACCAGGCAATCCCACCCAATCCTCCAACCAAGGAAAGGGTAAACAAGGAGAAAATGTCAACTGAAAATATTATACAAATGCATATATCAACTACGATAATCTCATCAACTGCATATCCCAAGTCCAGTCCTCCATCAATGTCATTCATGTCAAGGGTGTCGATAACCAATGCGCAGTCACCACTCGTCGAGGTAGAATAACCATTGCAGGTGCAAGTACCACTCCATTTGTTGGTACTCAATACAACATTTTGGAACACCTAGGGAATACTTTGGCCCAAATTTGCATCCCAGATCTCCTCTGAACCTCACCTACCTATCAAGAGATCTGTACTAAAGCCCTACAAGAATCTCATGTTCCCAGTGACATCAACCTCACTGAATTCCAGAACCTTGTCGGACACCTATCTACATCTTGTGGGGTCTCCTTTAAACCAACAGACGTACCCTCAAAAGAACCCGATCATAATCTTCCACTCTGTATTGCTTTCATGTTTAAATATTTTTCCATCAAATGGGTCATGATAGATAATGGTTTGGCCCTAAATATGTGTACTCTAAAATTCATAGAACATTTGGGTTGCACTGAAGCTGATATAACAAATGAATTCATAACAATCAAAGTGTATGAAAACCTAGAGTGCACTTCTGAAGGTACCATTTCATTTCCCATCCAAGTGGGCCCTATTATTTAGGATACAGTATGTCATGTTGTTGATCTTGACCTACCCATCAACATCCTCCTTGGATGTCCATAGATTCATTCTATGTGAGCCATCTCATCCACCTACCATCAATGCATCAAATTCCCATATAACAGCACTGAGATCACCATCCGTGCATATCCCAAGCCCTTCACATACTACAATGCATTGGAAACCTCCTTTCCATATTTGAAATCAACATTGGCACCTCTGTCACCAGTTCCTCTCGAACCCATTCAGACCCAGAAACAATCCTCTCTTCCACCCTATCCACAGTCAAGATCAACAACAGAGGTTGTGGCAAATATAGTTTACCTGATGCTTTTGCAATTGGAGCACTACTAGTTGATCCACACACTCAAGGTCGCCAACCTAATCCAAGAAAGACACAACCAAGCCACTACAATTTGGTCCTACCACTTTATCTCAAATGGTACATTGAATAGCTAGGAAATGACACCAAACATCAACCAATGGCTCTATAAGGATCCACCACCCAAGGACACAAGTTTCCTCAATTACTTCAAAGGTAAGTACCCTGCAACTCACAAGCTGGTGACAGAAAAATGGAACTACCAAGGAGGTGGCCTTGGTTATGAAGAGAAAGAAATGAAAGATCCTATTGTACCTACCCAACGAGAAAAGCACCTAGGCCTTAGCATGGACTCTGACATGAATGGGGGCACAAATGAGAACATCTATGCCTCTTATCCTTCCCTGGGAAAAATCGTTGACATTGAAGATATCCTAGAAGAGAAAGTTGTGATAGCCTATGATGATGTCTTTGATGATGAAACCTTCCTGGGAAATTCTGTCCTACACCAACTTTCCATTCTCTTCATTGACCTTCCCCTACGCCGCCCTAAACTCATATACTGGGACCAACCAAGTGTCATACATGTTGACGAGTTCCAAAGTGAGGATGCACTCCTAAGATTTATGGGAGTAATTGAATAAAGTAATGACTGGGGGTAAGACTCAGCATATGTCTACAAATTGGACCCAAAGGTATACTTTGGGGAAGAGGAGAACTTCAGCCGCAAAAATGAAGAAGAAAACAAAAATAAAAAAGAGAAAAATTGATCCCCTAGCGCAAACCCCTCTGGGGTGCTATATGATCATGAAAAAGTAAAAACAAAGGGCGTATCCACTGGAAAAAACCTCCCTGAGGTGCCAGGGGATGAATATTCTCCTCTTCCTCTATTTGTGATTATCAGCCTGAGTAGCCTTCGGTTATCATTGAAGAAACAAAACCTGTCAACCTGGGCACCAAAGAGAATCTCGCCATCACATACATAGCAACATCTCTGAGTGAAGAAGAAGAGTGAGATCTTGTCACTCTCTTAAAATAATCCATAAATAAGTCCGCATGGTCTTACTCCCACATGTCAGGATTAGACCCCAACTTGGTTGTTCACCATCTAGAAGTGGACCCAAATGTCAAACCTGTCAAGCAAAAGCTCAAGAAAATGCACCCTAAAGTGGCACTACTTGTCAAAACAGAGCTAGAGAAGTTACTCCAAGCCAAAATCATCTACGCCATTGACTACTCTAGCTGGATTTCTAACATGGTGCCAGTATCTAAACCTGATAAATCAATTAGGATATGTACAGACCTCTGAGATCTCAAAAAGGCATGTCCCAAGGATGATTTCCCATTACCAAATATAGACATGATCATGGATCTCACAGTAGGACATGAGATGTTGTCACTCATGGATGGCTTTTTTGGATATAATCATATCTACATTGCAGAAGAAGATCAGCACAAGACAGCATTCACAACCCCCTAGGGCACCTTCTACTATAATATGATGCCATTTGGCTTGAAGAATGCTGGGGCAACCTATCAAAGGGCCATGACTGTCATTTTTCATGACATGATTCACAAGATTCTTGAATACTATGTAGATGACATCTTGGCAAAATTAGTAAAAAGGGAAGATCACCTAGATGTTTTAGAATGCGTCTTTGACAAGATTGGACACTACTGCCTAATGCTCAACCCTAAGAAGTGTGTCTTTAGAGTTATGTCAAGAAAAATCCTTGGGTTCATTGTATCTAGAAGAGGCATTAAAATAGATCCAAAAAAGGTACAAGCTATCATAGAAATGCCTCCACCAAAAACACTCTGACAACTATGCAGCCTCCAAGGAAAGTTACAATCTGTGCACTGCTTTATCTCTCAGCTAGCTGACAAGTGTCAACCATTTACTCATCTCCTACAAAAAGATAACACTTTCAAATGGGATCCTTAGTGCCAAAAGAGTTTTGACAAGCTCAAAGAATACTTGGCTAATCCACCCATCTTGGTACCACCTGTACCTAGCCAACCACTCATCCTATATATTTATACTACTACAATAGCACTGGGGGCATTACCTGACACACAATTTTAGGGAGATCTACCCTATGTGGTTGTAAGGTTCTTAACCTTTCAAAAAGTGTTGCCCTTCCTGACCAAGTTCCAAAATAAGGACTCAAAATTGAAATATGGTTATTGACCTCTGATTCTAGGTCAGGTCACTTGTTGAAATCATTATGCACCAAATCAACTTTTCCCTTTAGGATATCAATCCTATGTCGCAGAATCTTCCACAAGGCTTCCAAAGCCACTTTGTTCTGACTCTTGTCTATTTTCTCTATTCCTATAGATAAAAAAATTTGTAGTCTCAATCTGAGCATCTACAACCTGTTTAAGAGGAGTTAAGATAAGCCTTGGAAGCTTCTTTTATCTTTTTATTTAATTCCTCCACCCTTCCTTCTAATTCCTTGATCTTGATCAAGCATAATTCTCTATCCTTCACAACAGCACTTGATTCATCAAAAAGATTATGATATCTTTTTTCACATCTTCTCTGCTTTAGCTTCATTTAGGTGTGCAAAATGGGTGAGAACTTGAGATATCTCCAAGTCACTAGTATTGTGGATAGACCAAATGATCTTATCCCCATCTTTATTTTCTTGCACATTGATTAGAGGAGGCTTTTGTGTCTTAGGTGCAAGGGACCACATTGCCAATGTTTGGGATCATGGATTGTATCCACATCCCTTGATCATGTCTCCTATCTATGTCTTAGAAGACAAGTTTCCATCTGGATACCTTCTGATATGATCAATTATGACGACAGAGGCTAGATCTCATCCTTCTACAAGCAACATCCCACTAGACTTAACCAATTGTTTGGCTTTCTCTGGTGTCATGGTTTTAGTTTCAGGGTCATATGCTTGCAAGGCCTGCAAGACTTCTCTTGGCACTAAATCACCCTCTATTAATTGTAATTAGGATATGATTTGCTGTTGTTTTACCCAAATCAAGAAATCCTTGAACTCTTTAGTTTTGATGAAATTATCATCACTCAAGAACTGTTCTTGATGCAACACCCTTTCATCTTGGCATAGTAGGAGGGGCATTTCAACTTCCTCTTGTACATCCCCTCTTACTTTCTTCCCTTCTCTAATGGATTTCCTTAGCTGGTGGTCATAGGATCTATTTCCAGTAATTAAGGCACTTACCTTATCCCTTTTCTTCCTCTTTGCCTTCTATTACATTCTCCCTCTTATATGTAGTCTCCTTTACTTCTATTCATCACTTACTTCTTTCTTGTACTTACTTATCCCTTATGGAGTCATCAATTACATACTATACCGACTACTTCTCCATCATCACTTACTTCTCTCTTGTACTTACTTATCCCTTGTGGAATCATCAAATACATACTATACCAACTACTTCTCCCTTGTGGACTTACTTCTCCCTTATGGAGTCATTAATTACATACTTCTCCCTCTTTGAAAACAATTCCAAAGATCCATACTCCCGAAATCTTGTTTAGGTAGTGAATCATACCTTGCATGTACTGATTTCTCTTTGCATACATAATTCCTTTCACAACTTTAGGCATTGCCTAAAGTGTGATCACTCAGCATCAGCTCAAGATTCATATATTCTAATGTGTTCTAGATTTGATGCAACATGCCTCTTGCATTTAATTAATGTTGGATAGGGGTAGGACCCTTAATTTACCTTTGAGATACTCAAAAGCATCCTTCGGTAGTGGCTTGGTAAATATGTTAGCAAGATACTCTTTTGAATTCACATATTCCAACATTACAAGCTTGTCTTGTACTTTCTCTCTCAATTAGTTATACTTGATATATATGTGCTTCGTCTGTGAGTGCATTACTAGATTCTTTGATATGTTTATAACATGTATTGTCAAAATAGATAGTGACTAGATCAGTGATCTCATCTTGCATACCTTCTATTAGTTGTTTGATCTAGACAATATTTGCACAATTCATAGTTGCAGCAACATACTCAGCCTCGGCAGCAGACTGTGATATACAACTTTGTTTCTTATGTATCCATGTAACTAGTCTTTCTCCTAAAAAGAAAGCTCCTTCGCTTATACTCTTTTTGTCATAAATGTTTCTAGCCCAATCAACATCAATATAGACTTTCAAGTCAAAATCTTCTCCTTTATTGTATAGTAGGCCAAAATATTCAGTGCCTTTCAGATATCTCAAAATTCTCTTATATGCAAACATATGTGTTTCCTTCAGATCGGAAGAAAACCTTGCAATGATTCCTACAGCATGAGAAATATTGGGTCTATTGTGCACTACATATTGCAACTTACCAATCATGGATTGGTAGAGTGTCTCATTGACTTCTTGTGACTCATCCTCTTTAGATAACTTGTAGCCAGTGACTATCGGTGTTCCAGCCAGTTTTGATTCATCCATACCAAAGGTCTTTAGGATCTCCTTAATATATTTATCTTGTGTAATATAGATCCCATCCTTTACCTATTGAATTTGAAGTCCAAGAAAGAACTTAATCTCTCCAATTATAGACATTTCAAACTCCTTTCTCATCTCCTCAGCAAAAGATCTGCACAATGTGTCATTGTCTCCAAAGATAATGTCATCAAAAATTATCTTAGCAATTAAAAATTTGTTATTACTATCACATTTTAGATACATGTTGATTTTGTCACTAGTTCTTTGAAATCCTATTTTGATTATATATTAATGCAATCTCTCATACCATGCGCAGGGTGCTTATTTCAAGCCATATAGTGCTTTGTGCAATTTGCATACCATGTCTCAGTTAGTATTCTCAGAAAATCTTTCAGCTTGTTCAATATATATTTCCTCTTCAAGAATACTATTGAAAAATGCAGACTTAACATCCATTTGATAAACTTTGAATCCCTTATAAGCCACATATGCTAGTAGAATCCTTACTACTAATCTAGAAATAGGTGCAAAAGTTTCACCATAGTCAATTCCTTCTTCTTGTGCATACCCCTTGCAAACTAATCTTGCTTTGTTTCTAATTACATTACCATGCTCATTGAGCTTATTTCTGAAAATCCACTTAGTATCAATTACATTTTTATCTTTTGGTCTTGGTACCAAAGTCCATGTATTATTCTTTTGAATTTTATTTATCTCTTGCTTCATTGCTTTCATCCAATCTTCACTTTCTAAAGCATCTTTTACTTTTCTCGGTTCAAGTTCAGATATTAAACATGTGTTTTATCTTACCTTGCTTCTTGTTAGAACTCTAGCAGTCTTATCTCCAATTATTTTACTTGGTGATTGGTGTCTCTTTACATACGTTTCCAACACAGGCTCGGTATTTGTTGGTATCTCTTCATTTCCATCATTCGGTGGAAGCTCTCTCTTCTCATTTGCTTCCTTGGTTTGTTCTTTTAGTAGGGTGTTAGGAATCTCAGTTTGTACATAAAAAAATGTTTGATAATCCTTAGGTTCCTTCCTTTTTTCTTCATCATTCTTCTCTACAAATTTATCAATCCTCACATTTTCACTTTCTACAATTTTGTTAGTATTATTATTCATACATTTGAAGGCTTTTCTCTGTTAGTATTATTATTCATCAGACGGAGATCCTGAAGTCAACTGAAGTCACACCAACAGAACAGTCAGTTGTCACCAATGACTAACTGAAGCTTTGACCGACAGAAATAGAGAGTTCAGAAATGACAAAATGCTTAGTTGTCAAGAGCTAAATAGATACTTATCATTATTTTAATCATCCAGATAAAGTCAGAGATAAGTAAAGGATATAAAGCTGCTTTGTCCAGTTGGAAAGAAGATCTCTACGAGATAAAATTGGAGTTTGCTTTAAATCTAATTGGCGAGAATTGTGGATCATGCCAAGATCAAGAAAGCTAAGAAATGGTGAATCATGTCTATAAAGAGACAAACCCAATTCATTACAAATTGTGGGGTGAACAAGAGAAGAGGAATTAGATTTTGAAGAGATACTGAAGGAGAAGAAAGCCTTCATTAAGACCTGATCAACAAGCTAAAGAAAAGAGCTAGATTCTACAGACACCGACAAACAGTTAAACAACATCATAGAGCAGAAAAAGTGTGGAGAAAAGGTATTGAATTTATTATATTGATCAGAGAGGTAATGCACTTATAATAGATCTGAAAATTTGCAATTCAAGTTGTATGTGTGAACAAATCACTTTAATTTTTCAGTTTAACCATTGAAGCATCAAGTCTCTTAACCGAGAAGGACTTAAAAGTCTTTTATAATTGAGATACATCCCAAGGAGTATCAAAAAATTTGATCATAGAAAGTAGCATTGGATATGCCTGATACCTATTGATAGGCCAAGTGAGTGTTTGATCAAGGATGGTAGCATTAGATGCCAGATACTAGGTGACAAACTATCTTTTAAATCCTCTAACAAGGTCACACCTAATAGTGTGTTTGTAACCTTTAACAGGGTTTGCTCTTAACTGAGCTCACTTCAGAAGAGTGAAAATTTGGGGTACCGAGCCCAGTGGTTTTTCCCTTAATAGGGTTTTCAAGTTAAAAATCCATGTGTTATGTGTTTATGTTTCATTACTTGATTATTTTACATTTCACATATGCAATTCTGGATTGATCGGTATACTCTAGCTATTTATTGTGTTTCGGTAAATAAAAGACTACTTTTCGGGAAACATACAGAAGAAGGTTTTACAAAGCATTCTGACAAGTTGTAATTAGTTATAAGTATTTCAAGGCATTCATCTTACAGGACTGAAGATAACTAGAGGTATAATTTGTGGTACTAAGTTTGAAGGGTTGATTTAAGGATTAAAATTTGAGGCCACTGATTCACCCCCCCCCCCCCTAGTTATTACTAACAATTGGTA
>MU227312.1:109783-120154 GCA_018584345.1 Thuja plicata
CCCCCCCCCCCCTAGTTATTACTAACAATTGGTATCAGAGCTTGTGTTCTTAGAAAGGGAGTTTAAATAGCTCAAGCTAAAGATCACAAGATGAATAGATGAGATGTGCCCAAGTTGAACAAAGACAACTTTGCTTCATGACAAAGCAGAATAAGACTCCACTTATCAGGTATTGGAAATGATGTTACTCAATACTTGGATACTGAATATGTATTTCCCACAAGAGCACCCACATTTGAAAAAATGAGAGAGAAGCATGAGAATAATCGCATGATGATAGAGCTTGCTTCCTCACTCTCCGATGCTGAATTTGAAGATGTAAAAACTTGCACAACTGCAAAGCAGATGTGGGACAAATGGAAGCTTGTACATGGTGGTGATACAAATGTTTTGAGAGCCAAAGGAAAAATCCTTAGAGGAAATTTTGATGATCTCGGGATGAAAGAAGGTGAAAACATCACACAGTACACCACAAGAATCAAAGAGGTAGTCAATGCTATCCAAGGAGTTGGAGGTGTACTAGAAGAAGAGATAGTGGTAAGTAAAATTCTTAGAACCTTGCTACCTACTTATGCTATTAGAGTATCTGTCATACAAGAAATGAGAGCAGTAGCTAATAACAATGTTACTCTAGATAGTTTGATTGGAAGACTGATTTCATTTGAGATGAATAATTTTGATAATAGTGTCTTGCCAAACATAGAGTCTGCATTCAAATCTTCTTTGAGAATAAGTAAATCAAGTCATAAACACACTATGATAAAAGATAGTGATAGTGAAAGTGAAGAAGAAGATCTTGATGAAATTGAAGCACTTATGGCTAGAAGAATGCAAAAGAGGCAAAGGTAAATATAAAGGTAAATTACCACTTGTATGTTTTAATTGTAAAGAGATTGGACACTTTGCCGCAAGATGTCCTAACAGGAGAAAAGATGACACAAGTAATGACAGGTCATTTGAAAAGAAGTTTGATAGAGGTGATTACAGAAGCAACCAAAAATTAGAAAGAAGAGATACTTGAGACTACAAGGACAAAGGAAAGAAGGCCAATTACCTAGCTAAATGCAAAGATGATGACACTATCACTGAATCTGAGGAAGACATCGAGATGGTGTTTGTGGCAGTAAAAGATGATTCAGATGATGATGAAGAAAGGTATGTAGAAACTGCACTCATATCTAAAGTTAGTAAAAATGATGTCTAGATCATAGATAGTGGTTGCACTCACCATATGACCGGTGACAAGAAAAATTTTGAGACTTTTGAATACTATAATGGTGGTTCAATAAGGATGGGTAATGACACACCTTGTCCAGTTGAAGGTAAAGGAACTATAATGTTGAATAACCTGATAAAATGTGAAAATTCTTATTGAGTGAAAGGATTGAATTATAATCTGTTAAGTGTTTCTCAGTTGAATAATTTAGGTCACAGAGTAGAATTTGAGAAGAAGGCAAAGATCTTCAATAAATCAGGTACTACTTGCTTAATGGCTAGAAACGAAGATATATGGTTGTAGCACAAAAGATTGTGTCATGTGAACTTTGAAAACATGATAAAGATAAGCAGAAAGAGAAATGATGATGATTAAGCCTGAAAATATCATGTACAAAAATTGTCATAAAGGTAAGATGACAAAATCTAGTTTCAAAAGAAAAACCCATACATATGATGTCATTCTAGAATTAGTCCATACTGATTTATGTGGACGAATGAGGACAAAGAGCTACTATGGAGATAGGTATTTTATTCCCTTTGTTGATGGTTACTCTAGAATGATGACAGTCATGTTTCTAAAAGATAAATATAAAGCATTTAAGATGTTTAAATGGTACAAGGCATTGGTTGAAAAACAAAGTGGTAAGGATTTTAAATGCTTAAGATCAGATAGAGGGGAATTTGTTTCAGATGAATTCACTAACTTTTGCAACGAGCATGGAATCAAAAGATAGGTCTCTGCACCGAGAACACCATAGGAAAATGGAATTGATGAAAGAAGGAACATATCCATTGTTGACTATGCAAGGACACTAATGATAGAGAAATGCATCACCCAAATCTTTTGGAGGGAAACTGTCAGTACTACTATTTACACATTGAACATAGTACAATTGAAGAAAGACACCAAGAAGACACCCTATGAGCTATGGTATGGTTACACACCCAATGTAAGTTACTTCAAAAAATTTGGTAGTCAATGTTATATCTTAAAGGATGATATAAATGGAAAGCTTGACTCCAAAAGTGATGAAGGTATCTTCCTAGGGTATTCCACCAAAAGCAAAGCTTATAAATGTCTCAATAAAGCCTCTAACAAAATTGTTGAAAGTGCAAATGTAAAGATAGATGAATTTGCAGAGAAGAATGAAAAGAAAATAACAAAAGAACTAGAGGACTACAATAGGTTTGTTTACAATGAAGAACCTGACACTCTACCCGACCAACAATGTAGAGCTCCTAAGCAATAGATTATTGCACTAGAGCATCAAGCTGCAAATACCGACAATCAAGATATTGCTCAAGATGATGCACCAAGTGATGGAGATCAAAATGAAGGACAAATTGATGAACAAGATGATAGACAAAGAGCTAAACCTGTACTTGCAAGATATGTCAGAAAGAACCATCCACAGAACCAAATCATTCATGATAAGAAGGCTGGTATGAGAACCAAAAGTAAGTCTCTAAATACAAGATGTCTTATTTGTGATTTTGAGCCAAAATCTGTCAATGTTGCACTTGAAAATAATGAATGGATTAGTGCTATGAATGAGGAGATTGAGTAGATTCAGAAAAATAAGACATGGACACTTGTACCAAGACCAGATGACAAGAATGTCATCGGTACAAAATGGATATTCAAGAATAAATTGAATGAGAATGGAGAAGTCGCCAGAAATAAAGCAAGACTAGTATGCAAGGGGTATGCACAAGAAGAAGGGATTGACTATGGAGAAACCTTTGCACCTATTGCTAGGCTAGAAGGAGTGAGAATATTACTTGATTATGTTGCATGTAGAGGATTCAATCTATACCAAATGGATGTCAAGTCTACATTCCTAAATGGAATACTTGAAGAAGAGGTATACATTGAACAACCAGAAGGGTTTGTTGATCTAGACAAGAGGAATATGGTATGTAGACTATACAAGGCCTTGTATGGATTGAAACAAGCACCCCAAGCCTGGTATGAAAGACTTCATTCCTATCTTATTAGTATTGGATTTATAAGAACTAGTGAAAATAGCAATCTTTATTTGAAAGAAGATGTTGAAGCTAACATTTTGATTGTTGAGATATTTTTTGATGACATCATATTAAGAGGCAATGATATGCTATGAAAATCATTTGCAAATGAAATGAGAAAAGAATTTGAGATGTCTATGTTTGGAGAGATCAATTTCTTTCTTGGTCTACATATCATGCAACAAAATGAAGGTATTTTTATTACACAATCCAAGTACATCAAGGAAGTGTTGAAAATATTCAGGATGGAAGATTCCAAACTAGTTGGAACACCGATGGCAACTGGATGTAAGCTGACAAAAGAGGACAAGTCATCAGAGGTAAATTAGACTTTATACAGATCAATGATTGGAAAGCTCATGTATGTTGTACATACTAGACCATATATTACACATGCAGTAGGAATAGTTTCAAGATTTTTTACTAATCCCAGAGAATAACATATGACTATTGTGAAAAGAATCCTAAGATATCTAAAGAATACTGAGGACTATGGATTATGGTATAGAAGAGAAGGTGAATTTGAACTTAAGGTCTTTACCGACGCTGATTGGGTTGGAAATATTGATGACAGAAAGATCACAACTGGAGGAGCATTCTTTATGGGTGACAGACTTGTCACATGGATTAGCAAGAAGAAAGGATGCATCTCTCAGTCTACTACAGAAGTAGAATATGGTGTTGCTGCTATAAAATCCTCAAATATTGCATGTATAAAATAGTTACTGGAAGGTATGCATATGAAAATTCTTGAACTAGTAATTATCTATTGTGATAATACAAGTGCAATGCATATCTCCATGAATCCAGTAATGTGTGCTAAAATAAAGCATATTTCCATCAAGTATCACTATTTGAGAGAACAAGTTCAAGCAAAGGAGGTTATACTTGAGTATGTGCAATCTAAGGAACAATTAGCCGACATCTTCACCAAGCCACTGCCCAAGGATGCATTTGAGTACTTGAGAAAAAGACTAGGGGTCAGACCCTTGTCTACTGGTCAATAAAATGACTAGAAGGATGCATCAGCCTACATATTATCAGAATATTATTCATGTTGATGCAAGTAGAGAGATGAACTTCAACGATAAATCTATACACAGGAAGGTATTTATCTACTCCGAGCACTAGAGTTATTGAATTACCGATGGATTGGGAAATTAAAGGAGTATATTATGGATAGAAAGGATTTGTTTGGCATTACTGTCAAAAATATTTGTTTGCCATTGTTGTCAAAGGGAGAGATTATATCCATTATCACTTAAAGGAGAGATTATATCCATCATATTATCTAGAGGGAGAGATATAAACAGAAAGGGAGAGTACATACAAAGAAAGAATTGCTCACAAGACAAATCAAAAGAAAAGAGAATAGTGAAAGGGAGAGAGTTTGACATAGGAAGAGAACAAATCACATCAGAGAAAGAAAGATTCTACATCCATCCAATAAAGGGATTGAAGACAGAGAGAAAGCTACAAGAATCAAATCTAAGCTATCAGAGCTTATCGAGAACTAGATATTTATATCAGTTATAGTACATAAGATTGGTAGTTTGATGAAATTCAACTGTTATATTTCATATTGTATTAGTGATAATATAGTGTGATAATGTAGTGTGTTTCCATCAATGCCAAAGGGAGAGATTGATAAACTATAACTGATTGAATGTTTGAAGATGTTGAGTTGATGATCACAGTGAGATAAGAAAGTTTATGCAAGACATTAAATCAGTTAATGTATTGTATTGTCATTGATGTCAACTTGATATAATCTATAAGGTCATGGAATAGTGCCAAAGACTTCAAAGAACCAAAAAATAAAAGGCTATGCTATCAGTAATGCATATAATTCAAGTATTCACAAAGTGATTGTATATACCGATGGAGTGCACATCAGTGGACAGAGTAAAAGAGAAAATTTACAGTGTTGCCCGACGAGCAAAACATAGTGTAACCCGATGAACAAAATTATAGTGTTGCCTAACAAACGGAGATCCTGAAGTCAACTAAAGTCACACTGATGGAACAGTTAGTTGTCACCGATGACTAACTAAAGCTTTGACTGACAGAAACAGAGAGTTCAAATATGATAAAATGCTTAGCTGTCAAGAGCTAAATGGATACTTATCATAGTTTTAATCATCCAGATAAAGTCGGAGATAAGTAAAGGATTTAAAGCTGCTTTGTCTAGTTGGCAAGAAGATCTCTACAAGATAAAACTAGAGTTTTCTTTATATCTATTGGCAAGAATTGTAGATCACATCAAGATCAAGAAAGCTAAGAAACAGTGAATCATGTCTATAAAGAGACAAACCCAATTCATTAGGAATTATGGGGTGAACAAGAGAAGAGGAATTAGACATTGAAGAGATACTGAAGAAGAAGAAAGCCTTCATTCAAACCTGATCAACAAGCTAAAGAAAATAGGTAGATTCTGCAGACACTGACGAACATTGAAACAACATCATAGAGTAGAACAAGTGTGGAGCAAAGGTATTGATTATATTGATCAGAGAGGTATTGCACTTACAGTAGATTTGAAAATATGCAATTCAAGTTGTATGTGTGAACAGATCACTTTATTGTTTCAGTTTAACCATTGAAGCATCAAGTCTCTTAACCGAGCAGGACTTAAAAGTCTTTTATAATTGAGATACATCCCAAGAAGTATCAAAAATTTTGATCATAGAAAGTAGCATTGGATATGCCTGATACCTATTGACAGGCCAAGTGAGTGTTTGATCATGGATGGTAGAATTAGATGCCAGATACTAGGTGACAAACTATCTTTTGAATCCTCTAACAAGGTCACACCTAACAGTGTGTTTATAACCTTTAACAGGGTTGGCTCTTAACCAAGCTCACTTTAGAAGAGTGAAAATTTGGGGTACCAGTCCCAGTGGTTTTTCCCTTAACAGGGTTTCCACATTAAAAATCCTTGTGTTATGTGTTTATATTTCATTACTTGATTATTTTACATTTCACATATGCAATTCTGGATTGATCGGTATACTCTAGCTATTTACTGTGTTTCAGTAAATAAAAGAATGCTTATCGGTAAACATATAGAAGAAGGTTTTACAAAGCATTCCAATAAGTAGTAATTAGTTATAAGTATTTCAAGGCATTCATCTTATAGGACTGAAGATAACTAGAGGTATAATTTGTGGTACTAAGTTTGAAGGGTTGATTTAAGGATTGAATTTGAGGCCACTAATTCACCCCCCCCCCCCTAGTTATTACTAACACGATGGAAAGGACCGGGAAGATGAGGTTTTCATGGGACATGTTTCCATTTTAGAGAAGGACATAGAGCTTACAAGTGTCCTCAACATCAAGAGAGAAAAAATAGAAGACCATACAGCAATGCATGATTTGAACATGTGGATTAAGATGCCAAATCATCACATTCTAAAGATGTTGAAAGAGAGAGAGACCCTTGATACCAGAAGAGCTTTGATAAATGATGAGAAGGAACCTCAGTAAAGGAAGAATTTGTTCCATAAAAGTTATAAGTGTAATGGTAAAGTATGCAATTTCATTGTTGATATTGGTAGTACTGATAAACATATTTCAGAGGAAATGGTTGATAAATTGAAGTTAGAGAGAAGAAAGCATCTAAATCCTACTGGATTGCTTGGTTGCAGAAGGATCAAAAGGCTTTGGTCAATGAACAATGTATGGTAAAGTTCAAAAGTGGAAACTATCATGTTGAGGTACTATGTTATATTATGCCTATGGATGTTTGTCATTGATTGTTAGGGAGACCCTAGAAATTTGATCTTCATGCAGTCCATGATGGGTATGAAAATACCTATTCTTTGACAAAGGATAGAGTCTGACACAAGCTGAATCCATTAAAGGAAATAGAGGAAAAGGTATGTTTTGGCAAGTTGACTACCTAAGGATGCATGACTCATTTTGTGTTGTCATCATGGCAACAAAGTCATGTTTAGTTTCTGTCATGAAAGACAAATTGACTAAGTAAGGAAAATAGGGCAGACAGAGATACTCAGTGATTAGCACATCAGCGCACGTGTGAGAGATCGATTCATCTTATGCATGTTTAGATATAAGTTGTATGATATGTGTACATGCTACATCCAGCCATGCATAGTACAGAACTATAGTACGACAAAGTTACAAGAAGATCAATAGACCAGCAGTCCAGGAGACAGAGCATGGAAGCTGACTAAGTGTTTTGATCAGCATGTGTTATTTTATAATGTAATGGCTAAGCGCCTTTGGTTATATGATTTTAATGATGTAATTAACATTGTAGTAAACATGCTTGAGCCGACTTGTTCGGAAGTGTTGTATATTTTATTTTAGGGCTGACTAGTGTTTTGTTTTGGGTCACGCCTATTCAGATTTGAATATATAAGTATGCAATGTAAAGATATGTTACATGTATCAATTATAATGGAAGAGGAAGATATAGAAGAACAATATAATGAAGTCAGTATATGATATAGCTCTTTAAGAGAGTAATAGCATTCACTGATCTGGGGGATAAAAATTAGTGAAAATTGAAGTGTCCCCAATACTTCAAGAATCAACATCATTACAAAGTGTTCACAATTTTGAATCCAACGCAACTTGAACGGGCAAAATTGGATTTTAGATGACAAAGTTATGGTCGGTCAAAGTTTGGTCAAACTAGGAATAAAGGTCGTCAAAAGGTGAAAAAAATGATCATCTCCAAAGTGGTCAACAATGGATTTCAAATTAAAGAGCTCACAGAGAACTTTCCAATGACGTTGGTTTTGTCAAAATTGGAGTCCAAAAAAAAATGGGACCCTAATGATGTCAGCATGCTGACGTGATAGCTGGAAGTCAGTTGGCAAAAAAGACTCTATGAGGTTTGAACCCACGACCAAGTAGCACCAACAATGTTGCTTTAACCGCTAGACCACACAAGCATTTTGAAATTTTTTGGAGGGAATAAATTTTTAAACCTTTACAAGTCTGCCAAGGGAGTACATAGGGGTCAGTGGGAGTTGAACCCTTAACCACCGACCACCCAAAATTGCATATGACCGCTGCGCTATTAATAGTGTTGTTATATTTGGGTAGTCTATATTTAAAGATATGGAATCCTGCCTTCCCTTAGTTAAATAAGGGTATATGGTTAAAACAACCTCTATTTATGGAGCAAAATCAAATCCATAAATTGGTAAACCCTTTATTACAAAGATTTAATCAGCTGAAAGAGATTATTTTTGTAATTAGTGGTTTTAGCCTAAATATGGTTAATTTCATGTATTTAAGTGAGGGTTATAGGCCTTTGGAAGGATCCAGGTGATGAGAAGGAGATTATGATCTTGCATACTTTGTGATTATTCCCGTACAATGGAGAATTATGTTGATATTGTGCTTGAAGGGAAGATCTTGTAAACACATGTAATTGGTTTTTGGAGCTAATCGGATCGGTCACCTTATTGGAGAGGGACTCGAAGATGTAGTCCATGTGGACAAACTCCATTATCAATTGTGTTTTGTCTTCTACCTCTCTACTCTCTTTCTTTCAGTTCATTACCTTTATATGTTTTATTCAATTAAGCATTTAATTATGTTAATTCTCTTATTTAATGATTTTGAATTAACTTATGTTAAACACTAAAAGCATTCCTTCTGTAATAGTCCTAGATCCTAATCAAATCAAGTTTGGTATCAGAGCTCTTGTGTGACTATTATTGTAGATTTGAATGCTAACGAGATCCAGGATTCAGAAAGGCAAAGGAAAGCTTGAAGAATATAATCTTGAGATTGGGAAACAAAGAACTATTCCACCATCACAGATGGAAGGAAAGGTGGTGAACAAAGTTCTGAAGAAAAGAGTATTCAGAAGACTTCAGAATTTGGAAACCATTGTAGAAGTTTTAGTATAGGAGAGAGAAGAAAGGATGCGAAGATGTGCAGCTCATGAGGATAAAGGGAAGAGATCAAGAGGAGATCGTGAGCCTCCAAAAACACCCTTAACCCCTTCTTCTCCTTCTTCTCCTTCTTCTACTCATTCTGAGTCTTCTAATCCTTTTAAGGATGGACATAAGCCTATAATTAAATTGAATGTAAAATTTGATTTACCAAAGTATTTTGGGGAATTAAATGCTGAAAAATTAGATGACTGGATTCAACAAGTTGAGGTCTATTGTAGAGTCCAAAACCTCTTAGATGATGTTGATAGAATTCAGTTAGCTACTCTTCGGTTAGGAGGTACAGCTCTAACCTTGTGGGAGAGTAGAACCCAGGCTGAAAATTCTCAACATGGTAGAGTCAATTTAACTTGGTCAGAATTTGTTAGTGCTCTTAAGAAGCAATTCTATCCCCTAGGCCATATGCAATAGTTAATGATGAGCTAGAAACATTTTAGGCAAGGGAAAGGTCAGTCTGTCCAAGAGTACACCCATGAATTTAGGAAAAGGGCTATTGCATTAAATGTCCCATTGTACACACAAGATACATTACTTAAGTACATAGGTGGTCTTCACTCCTACCTAAGGCATTCCATCTTGGTTTTGAATCCTTGTAACCTAGATGAAGTATGTGTTCAAGCCACACACTTAGAGTCAAGAGGTAAGGGTTCTTTCATTGATAAGTATGATAAGAAGCCATCTAAGTCTGAGGAAAAATCTAAAGGAAAAGGGAAGGGGAAAAAGAAAGCTACAGTGAAGAAAGAGGGTGAAAAACCCACATGCTCACATTGCAAGAAAGAAGGGCATGATGATTCTAAGTGCTGGAAGTTGCACCCTGAAAGAAGGCCAAAGAAATATGGTGGAAACAAAAGAAAACAAAAAACTGATGCTGTAGTTCAACATGATCTTGGATCTGATTCTGGAGATGAGACAAAGATCATTGCTGCTAGGATCCAAGGTAAAGGAAAAGGTATATCTCTTTCATCAGCTACAAGTTCTTCTAATATAAGTGCAAGTACAAGTACAAGTAAAGAATCTTCTCCTAAGAATGAAAAGCAAAGGAATGAATTATTTCATATTCGAGTTGTTATCAAGCATACTAAGGTTGATACATTATTTGATACGGGTTCTCAAGTTAATTTGATATCTAAAGAAGTTGTTAAAAATCTTAACTTGACTACAAAACCTCATCCAAAACCATACCCTCTTG
>MU227312.1:136846-152390 GCA_018584345.1 Thuja plicata
ATTCACTTATTAACAATGAAATGAAACAAAAAAATCACAACTTATAACCTATGTGAGTACCAAATATTCACTCACAGATGCTAAAACTGAGACATTTACTTCAAGGATTCAAAATGAATCACAAAAAAAACAACATCAATTCAGTAACTCACATACCACAAGATGAACTCAATAATGGCTTCCAAACTTTTTCTTTATTCAAGCTTCAATGGTGACTTCATAACACCCTCATAAACTGAGTTTCAAACAATCTGCAAGTGGCCACCACGAAGGACTCAAAAAATCACTCCAAAGGCTGTCTTCACATAAAATTTGGAACTGTCGAAAATGAGTTACAAAATCTCTTTGCTTCTGTTAAGAACTCAGAACAAGTTACAAAACCTAAAGCCAAAGGGAAAAAGAACTCCTTAACAATGAGTCTTCAACTCATATTTATGCATTTTCAAAGCCAACTGCATTCTGAAAGCAATAACTTCTGGATCGGATTTGGCCTGTCCAGCCACTGTCTAACTCTTCAAAAGTCTGTAAAAATACCAGTTGGTGACCCAAAAGTCATACCATCATAAATAATCCCTTAAAGAAGTAGTCTTATCCCTCTAGAAGAGTCACAAAAGTCTCTGAAATGCAATAACTTTTTTGCAGAATTTAACAACTGCAACCTCTGATCTTTTTTTAAAATCTGATCTCTCCATCTGTAAAAAATCTGATTTCCAGCATCTGAGAACAATCTGATATTGTTCTGTCTCTGAAAAATTCCAGGAATAAAACATGGATTTGCAATAGAATATTAAAATCCCCTTTGAAAATCATTTCTGTGTATGTTTAAAAGCCTGAGTCTTGGCGACTGAGTGCCTCTGCATCTTCCTTTTCATTTATTCTTTCATCGCATAGTCACTGGCTGCTTAAACTGACCTATAGATTTTGAGCGACTGAGCGACATCCATTTCTTCATTGCATACTCTGTTCGGTCGCACACTCGTGCCACCTTTTATTCTGTTTTCATCTCGTGCGCGAGTAGGCAACGACATCTATCCTTTACTCAGTCGCAAACTCGCGAGCTCAGAAATTTCATTACACTATTGACAGTGAGTGTGTGACAATGTCCTTTTTCCCTCAGTCACACACTCGTGAGCTGATCTCCCTTCATCTTTTATTGATTGGCGAGTGAGCGATGAGTTATGCTCTTTGCCTTGTCGCACAGTCGTGAGCTCCTTTTCTTTCATCTGAGTTGATGGGCGACTACGCGATGAGCCTCTCCCTTTAACTTGTCGCACACCCACGAGCTGTTCTCCCTTCATCTTTACTGACGGGCGACTAAGCGATGACTTTATTCTTTAGCTCGTCGCATCCTTGCGAGTTGATTTCTGATCACCTAAAAAAAGCAGTGAGTGAGCGATGCGTTGAACAATTCCTTTGGTCACTCGGTCACAGACCTTTATGAACCTTGAAAACTGCCTGTGCGACTATGCAATGCATCCCTTTATATAGCTCATCGCATAATCGCGAGTCCCTTCTCTTCCATGCTCCGTGGACTTGCAGAAAAATAAAAACAGGGTGCATTTCCTTGCTTGCGGAAAATCTCTCTATGGGTGCGAACTCCGCAACATGTAAAAAATCTTCTCTTTTTGCCTTTGCGGAATATTATCTTTGTAGGTAGAATTTTGCCACGTGAAAAACCTTCTCTTTTTGCCTTTGTGGAAAATCACCTTCGCAGGTAAAAATCCGCACATGTGAAAAACCTTCTCTTTTTTGCCTTTGCAGAAAATCACCTTCGCAAGTAGAAATCTGCACATGTGAAAAACCTTCTCTTTTTGCCTTTGCGGAAAATCACCTTCGCAGGTAGAATTCTGCCAATGTGAAAAATCTTCTCTTTTTTCCTTTTCAAAAAATCACCTTTGCAGGTAAAAATCCGCACATGTGAAAAACCTTCTCTTTTTTCCTTTGCAAAAAATCACCTTCGCAGGTAGAATTCCACCAATGGAGAAGATGATTTTCAAAATCCCGCAAGCCTTTGCGGAAAATTACCTTTACAGGTAGAATTCCGCCAAGGACCTTGGTACCGAAAATCGGTAACAGAATCAATAATGAAATCATCATTTGCATAAAGAAAATTTGTAATGGAATCATCATCAAGAGGAGTAGAGCTAGTATCATCATCATTATCACCACTATAGTCATCATTATTGTCCTCCATAAAAACCATAGGATTAGTATTACATTCAGAGAAATCGTGAAGTTTATTGTGATAAATACACACATCTCTACTAGGAGAATCAAAAGAAGGCAAATTAATGTTAAGAAAGGTAGAAATAATACCCTCTTCTTGTTCTAAAATATCATCAAAAAGAGAATATGCATAAGAATAATCATCAAGCTTGAATGCATCACATGGATAGAAAACATTATCCCTTTGTATTAAGTTTATTTCTTGAGGAAGATAGTAATCTAGGGGGTTATCACAAGAATAGTCGTCATCGTATGGTTCATTCCAAATAGCATAATTATCATAGTGAGGATTAGACATCCCATAAGGGACAACAAAATCTTGACGAGAGTTATTATTATGAGACTTTTGATTAGTTTGATTATTAGGAGTAAAAGACTTCTCGTGATTTTGTTTCTTAAAATACTTGTTAGATACATGACCATCTTTCCCATAATAAGTACAATGGCGTCTATTACTAGGACGATTATGATTATTATGATAACCATTATTATGACTATTGTTATGATTATAGGCGGGCGTAGAATTATTATTATGATTTTGATAATTGTGATTATTTGATCTATAATT
This sequence comes from Thuja plicata, assembly GCA_018584345.1. Classification (NCBI taxonomy): domain Eukaryota; kingdom Viridiplantae; phylum Streptophyta; class Pinopsida; order Cupressales; family Cupressaceae; genus Thuja; species Thuja plicata. The sequence continues at coordinate 139,641 of MU227312.1, forward strand.
ATTATTAGAATTATGATTATTGTTATGTGATCTAGACATGAAAGCACGCTCATTAATTTTAAGTGTGCCAAATTGAATTAACTTAGCTTCTTCTTGACGTAATAGAGATTAAAAGATATCATAACTTAATTGAGTTGTTAACAAAGGAATAGCTAATTGAGAATGAATATTAGTAATAAATTGTTGGAATTGACAAGGAAGACATTTTTCAAAACAATATGAATTAAATGAATATCAGTTAATGTTACTCCTAAACTAGTTAGTTGACTATGAATAGAATCAAACTTAAGTAAGAATTCATCCATAGTTTTGAAATCAATATACCTGAGATCCTCCAATTGATCTTAGAGTTGAATCTTTTTAGATTTATTTGCACTGTCATAGGTGTTTTTTAGAATATCTCAAGCTGCATGAGCTTCAGTACAATGAGAAATTAAAACATACAATTCCAGGCATAATGAAATGGCGATTAGGCCTAAAGCCTCGTCATTTTTAGTATTTTGTGCATCAATATCAACCTTTGAAGTAGTCAAGGGAACATAAGTTGCACTAGTACCAACATCAAGAATATGCCTTAAAAAAAAAGTTATATGTGTCTTCCAAGCATGATAATTAGAACCTGTCAATTTGATTTATGGAATTAAAGTCGACATAGAGAATCAAAATAAACTAAAATACAATAAAGTATATGTAAAAATAAATCTAAAAGTGTAATTGAACATGAATGTTACTGGAGAGATTGCAAGAAAATTAATAATAAAAAAAATTAATTTTTTTGTTTAAATGGGAAAACAAATTTTTATTGCAATCGTTTAACAAAATGGTAATTGAAATATGTTTATAAAGTTAAAATGAATATTGGGTTAAGGCGATTTTAAAAAATTACGAAGCAAAAATATAGTTTTACAGTTTAAACTTTTTTTATAAACAAATTGAATTTTTTTTCTAAATAAAGGAGAATCTAATGATTAAACAATGAAGGAATTGAAAAAAAATATTTGCAAGGAACCAACAGTCACCAGAACAAAGAAATGATTAGATGTTGTGCAAACAATGATATGAAACATAATAATTATAAGAAACAGACAAAAAAGATGTTATACTAAGAAAAGAAAAATGTTATAATATTTAGAAACGTTTAAAGTATTGCCCTCTAGTCTTTTCCCGAGGAAAGACTCCAAGTAAAACATTGCAGGTAGAGAATCTTAATCCACGCAAGACAGGGACACAGATGCTATGTAGATCTAAATATTATCTTTTCAAGAAAAATATTTCAGGCATTAAGGAAGTGGAGACATTATCATTTGCTTAAATAGTTTTTTTTTAACAAATCATCAAGCTTTACAATATTTGAATAGCCAAGGAAAGTTGAATCAAAGGCATTTAAAAATGGGTTGAGTTTTTTCAAAGTTACACTTTTATTTTGAAGCACAAGAGTGGAAAGTCTAATAGGGTTGCACATGCCCTGAGTAGGAGGTAAAATTTGTTGATAGATTTGCGGATTGAAGTTGTTGGGTTCAAGGAACTCAAGAGTTTCTATCCTGAGGATCCTGATTTTGGTGAAGCATGGAGAGCTTGCACAAAACCTATTACTCTAGATTGGACTAGATGATTGGATTTTATAATCCAAGATGGATTTTTATTCAAAGGGAGCCAAATGTGCATTCCAAATAGATCCATGAGGGATAACCTAATCAAAGAGAAGCATAGTTGAGGATTGGTTGGACATTTTGGTCGAGATAAAATGATTTGTTTGGTTAGTGAGCATTATTATTGGCCACAATTGCAACAAGATGTTAACAATTTTGTGTAGAGTTATAGAATATGTCAAATGGCAAAAGGAACCAAACAAAATAGAGGGTTATATCAGCCATTACCTATACCAAAGAGACCATGGGATGATATTAGTATGGAATTTGTTCTTGGTTTACCTAGTACTTTAAGAGGGCATGCTTCTATTTTTGTGGTGGTAGGAAGGTTGTCAAAGATGACACACTTCATTCCTTGTAGGAAGACTAATGATGTTGTTTCGGTGGCATAATTATTTTTTAGGGAAGTGGTGAGACTACATGGTCTTCCCAAAAGCATAGTTTCTGATCAAGACACTAATTTTGTTGGGTAATTTTGGAGGACATTAGGGAAGAAGATAAAGATGGATTTGAAGTTCATCTTAGCACACAATCCATAAACTGATGGACAAACATAAGTGGTGAATAAGATTTTGGGAATTTTTTTGAGATGCCTAGTAGGAGATAAACCAAAGGGGTGGGATTTGATTTTACCACAAGAAAAATTTGCACTATTGTCAGTAGGAGCATTGGTAAATCACCATTCCAGATTGTATGTGGAAATAGTCCTAAAAATGCTTCAGAATTAAGGAAGTTGACAATGGAGAAAAGAATAGTGTTGAGGCTGAAGACTTTGGTGAACACTTGAATAATTTACATGAAGAGATGAGCAAGCATATTAATAAAATAGATATTCAGTACAAGGCTAAGGCAAATCAGAAAAGGAGACAAGGAATTTTAGATTTGAGATGAAGCTATGGTTAATTTGAGAAAGGAGAGATTTCCAGTGGGAAGATACAATAAGTTGAAGATGAAGAAATTTGGACCATGCAAAATTTTGAAGAAGCATGATTTAGAAAATGCTTATGAAGTATAGTTGCCCAGTGAACTCAATATTTCACCTGTGTTTAATATTTCAGATTTGACAGAGTATCATGGAGGAAGTATGGAAGATGAAATAATGGAAGCACAATGAAATATTCCAGCACCTACTTCAACTACATAAGAGATAGAGGATATCCTGAATAGTCATGTGGGTAGAAGCACAAGAAATAGGAAATATGAAGAGTTCTTGGTCAAATGGAAGGGGTGACCTATTGAAGATTCATCATGGATATCAAAGGAAGAGGTTGACTACCTTGGTTTTCCTCTTCACACCTGAGATGTGACAAGACCACTTCTCAAATTACCCTGGGTGTCTGATGTAGGAGCATCTAGGGTAAAAGAGCAATCTTGCATCACCAAAAAATATTGTCTATTTTTTGACGCAAGGAGAAAGAAATGATGGGGCCTAGGGCACACCCAAAACTAGTCAACCTTGTCAACAATGCAGAAACAACACAGTGAGAGAAGAAAGTATAGAGATCCTTTATATTAACTTGATAAAAATCATTACATGCCGGGTTGTAAGGCCTTCCCAATTTTGGCCATATATTCAATGCATTACAAAATAGTCTTCATACAACAGAGATCTCAGAACTTTGATCTCAATATCTAAAAATTTTCCTTCTTGCTCTAATATTGTTGTCTAAACTAAGAACATACAAAAAAACATATACAAGAGTCCAACAAAGGAAGTTGGTGCTCAAATACAAAAGAGAGACCCAGATTTAGGTCCACATAGATCCCAATGAGAGATACCAAATCAACTCAGCAATGGAAAGTAAATGAAGAAGTCGGCCAAAGATCCAACTCCCAAAATAACAGTCTTAGGCAGATGGTTACCAAAAATCACCAACCCATCGGTAAAGCATAATCGAGGATCAAAAAACCCATCGATAAAGCATCACCAAAATCCATCGGTAAAGAATCATCAAAACCCATCGGTAAAGCATGACCGAGCAACAAAAAATGAGCGATAGAAAACAAACAAAGAACTAAAGAAAACATCTTTTTGGTTGAGCAGGATTGCCAATGGTCCAAGATGCTCCTGCATCAGACACCTGGGGTAAATAAAAATGATTCCCTGAATCATGTATTAGTTCCAACCTAAAATTAATCTAACTTAGATTGAGAAATCCAAGATGAATCCTCAATCGGCATGTCCTTCCATTTTACCAGACACTCCATCTATTCTTTTCCTTTGGTACTTCTGCCAATTCTTTGTTTCAAAATATTTTCAACTTCTTCTATATGCTTCTTTGGATAATCACATGTAACTGTCATTTCTTCATCAGGTTCATGATATTTATACAAGTCTAAAATATTTAATATATGTGATATATCCATGTCATCAGGTAGTTCAACTTCATAAGCATTTCCACTGTCAAATCTTCTTAATATTTTGCAAGGATCAAATTTCTTCATCTTCAGTTTACCATATGTTCCAATTGGAAATTTGCCTTTCTTCAAATGAACCATTTCAACATCACCAACTTCAAATTTTTTATGTCTTCTTAATTTTTTTGCACTATCTTTGTATTTCTGATTACTCTTTTCCAACTTCTATTTTACATCTTCATGCAATGTCTTCATGAATTCAACAAATTCTTCCACTTCAGTACTTCTTTTCTCTTCTCCAACAATATCTCTCAAATCTAATATACCTCTCGGTTGTGTGCCATGAACAATCTCAAAAGATGTCTTTCCAGTACTTCTGTTTACTAAACTGTTATATACAAATTCTTCTTGTCCCAACATCGAATCCCAATTTCCTGGTGTGTCTCCAACTAAGCATCTCAGCAAATTACCCAAACTTTGGTTTACAACCTTTGTTTGTCCATCAGTCTATGGATGAAATGTAGAACTAAACTTCAACTCAGTATCTAACTTCTTCCAAAGTGTTCTCCAAAAATAGCTAACAAACTTATTGTCTTGGTCAGAGATGATACTCTTCAGTAATCCATGCAATCTAACAATTTCCTTAAAGAAAATATCTACTACATGTACTGCATCTGATGATTTCTTACATGGTATGAAATCTATCATCTTAGAAAATCTATCCACAACAACAAATATGGAATCATTATGTCTTGCTATCCTAGGTATGCCAAGAACAAAATCCATGCTGATATCACTCCAAGGTTTCTCAGGAACAGTAATAGGTGTATACAAACCAGTGTTCTGACTCGCTCCTTTTTCAACTTGATAGAAAACACAACTTCTTATGAAATTTTGAAAATCCTTATACAACTGAGGCCAAAAATACCTCTCCTTCAGCAAATTCAATGTCTTATCAATACCAAAGTGTCCAGCCAATCCACTACTATGGTTCTCTTTTATCAAATTAGTTCTCATTGAACCTTTCGGTATGCACAAATAAATACCTTTGAACAACATATCTTCTTGAATGAAATAATCTTCATACTTACTTGATTGATTTGAATTAGGTGCTCTGCACACTCTCCACTACTCTGAAAAATCAGGATCACTTTCATAAAAATTCTTCATGTCATCAAAACCAAGAACTTCAATTCTCATTTTAGTCAACAAAGATCTTCTTCTACTCAATGCATCAGCAACTCTGTTAGAAACTCCACTCTTATTCTTAATCACAAATGTAATACTCTGCAAATACTCAACCCATTTCATATGTCTTTCATAGTGCTTTCTAGCTTAAATCTTAGTTATATTGTTGTAATCTTCATTTCTAAAGCTAGCATGCATGTTTTTGAATCATTTAGATTACTTTTCATTTGAATCTTCCATTCTTAGGTTGTATTTGTCACTGGAATATGCATAATCTAAGGGCTATTATGTCATTTTTCATACTCCTAGATGGGAAGCAATAGATCAATTTTAGTGATTTCTATATTTGCTAACCCCTTGCTTTCACTAATGCAATGCTTTATTGAAGTGTTGTGTCTCTTAACAGGTACAAAAATCACACACACATCTATGGCACCCACTGTGGGGCATGATTGCTCAAAATTTCACCAAATTTTGCTCTCTACCCTTAACATTTTCAAAATTTGTAGGCATTTTAGCGTTACTGGGAGAAACTTATCGCTTTCGGTCATTCTTTTATCATTTTTGGGAGAAACTTATCATTTTCGATAAATATTTTATCATTTATGGGAGTTTTAATATCGTCTGTCATTGCATTTCCAGAAGGCAAAATTTGTCTTGAACATCATTTCTGGTAGCTTATTTTGCAGTTTTGGTTATTTTATCGTTTCGCGTAAAAGGAATATCATCCTAGGTACATTGTATCATTTGGGGTCAATCTTTTAAGGTTTTCAGAGTTTATCATTTTGGGTCTCTGAAATATCATCTGTCGTCTAGGGGGCAGAAATACAGGGTTCTAACATTTGCAAATTTGATTTCTAACTTGCTAACTTGGTTGTTTCTGTGATGGTCATCCTATTTTTAGCCTAACTTGTGTTTGCAAATTATTGTCACAGCTAAGAGAGAGAAAAGAAGATACTAACTTATGGTTTTACAGATTGTTGACCCCTTATCTTGATGTATATTCTTTTATTATGCTTTCAAAACTAAAAAAAATCCAATCTTATACTAAATTGAGCAGAGCAATATGCTCTTTTCCTTTTTAAGGAAAATCATAAACTCACAAGTCAATATATGATTTGAAAAGAATTTGGAGTAATTGAACAAAGAAAACCTCATCGTCTAATTTTGGGATCGCTAAATGAACAACACAAATCACTAAATCTTAAGGTTCAAAGAACAAGTTCAATCATTTAATTCATTTGGAATCAGAAATTGAATAATCAAAGCACTAAATTTGTGGGATAAATGAACAAGTTCAATCGTTTAATTCAATTTGGATTAGTAAATGGACAAGCAAAACACTAAAAATTATGGTCAATTAAACAAGGAAAAATTTACCTTCAAGCATCCTATTTTTCTTAAATAGGAACAACCTAAATCAAGCTCAACATAGCTTGAAGGAATGAACATTGATTTGCGTGTTTTGGGAGAAAATGACATGAATTAGGAGAGTATGCTCTTCTTCTTTCAAAGAATCAGAAATCTAGACATCCTAAGCTCGCCAATCCTTTGTACGTTTGTTTAATAGTAGAGGGCCTACCAGTTGAGGAAAAAATTCCCAGGAATGACCCAAGTGAGGACAGGTTTTATGCCAACCCTTCCAACTCACTATAAATAGTTGCTTCCTCGTAGGCTAAAGCCTCGAAAGATGGAGCCAGTTTTGTTCATGGAATTTCAACATCATTCCTTGAACATGCTTGGGTATATGTAGAGTGGAGCCGCTTGAATCTTACTTGCGAGACTACATATATTCAAGTACTCATAGGGCTATACACCTCAATTTTGCCTTGTACAAATCTATGGGGGACAGTTCAAACGGATTGCCCAATAAAAGACAACATTTCAACTGAAATAATTCCTGATTCATCCCCGAAAGGGTGATAATATTTGTGCAAGGCAAAAATTAATTACCCCAAGACACTCATCATATCATGCCCTTACTTGCATTTGGAGTCAGCTAATACATGATCATGACTGGATCCATTGCGTGCTTGGTGATGGCTGTATTCTGATTAGCATTTGAGTGTGTACCTAAGTCACCAAGCAAAGATTTTCATTCTCCACCTAGCAAATAGGGATAAGATTTGTGTCTGTTTCACCCTCTTAACAATGCAACAATGCTTGATATGACTGAAAATCATTAAAAATATAAACTCTTCAAACAAGCAACAAAATTCAAAACCTTTCTCTACATGTGTTTTTCAATCATTGAAAAATCTCAAAAGCGCGATTTTCAAACTTCACGCACTTTCAAAATGAAACTGACAAACATTTGAATAGTGGGAACTTGTATCTTTTCCTTTGAAAGGAAGATATTTTATTTTGGATTACCTTTTGAATCTTTAGTCTGTCCTTATTGCTTCTTTTGGTCTCACTGTGGCTGTATTAAAAACTTTTTTAGATGTCTACTTTGCATGTCCCGTCAAACTCTTACAATCTGTCTCAATATGTGTGGTCTACCTTTTTTTTTACAACTTGATTCCCAGCTCACTATTAGTGCATTCTAACCCTCTGACGCTGGAATCATTTACTTCCACCAAACTCAAACGATACTTCCACCTAGACACACTCACTTGAACAATTTGAGACTCTGCTTGACATTATTTGGAAACGTTGACAAAAGTTGAGAGACAACCACATGGTTAACACAAGATGCAACAAGTACACATCTAAAGGATTGGAAGTGCCTCCTAAATCAACACACTTTTTGGGAGAAACATCTCGCAGTTCCCTACTCGATCTAGACTCTCCACAAATGGATAGAAACACTCACGAATGGAGTGAAATTTTTGAAGAATATGACAATAGAAAGAGTCAAAAACATGAAGATCTAGATGAGAATGAAGAAAACACCTTTGAACATGATCCATTTGGATTGGATAGTGAGAGGGAGATCCCTGAAGATGAGTACGATAAACTCAAATAGAGTAAGAGGTTCCACAAGATATTGGAAAGGATAATTGATGATGATAAAGAGAAATACTTCCTCCATCTAGCATCCACGGGTGCCAAATTACCTAAGGCTTACAATGTGGAACAACTCAAAGAAAAGGAAGTACCAACTCCTATATCTATTCTTTCCAAACAACTAACATTGATGCAAACAGATCTTACAAACCTCAAACAAGAGAAAGCTAAACCGAAATCACCATACTCTTTGGACTCCATTTGTCCATTCCCTTTTGATAAGAGTATTACTATGGTTTTATTTCCTCCCAAAGTGGCAAGACCAAAGTACAACAAGTACATAGGAGAAACTGACCCACATGATCATGTAAGGGAATTTTGTGCTCTAAGCATAGAATACATGCACAAACCTACATACCTCATGTGACTATTTCCAAGAAGTCTAGGAGGTAATGCCATGGAATGGTTCTCAAAGCTGAACCCTAAAGTCAAAACTTTTGAGGAGATAATTCAATGCTTTATCCAGCATTACTCCTATAACATACAGCATGATGTGACCATGATGGCTCTGTGTAATACTAAATAGAAGATTGGTGAATCATTTACACATTTCCTACAAAGATGGAGGAAGATCTTTGCACATTACTCAAGAGCCATTCCCGAATCTGAGAAGATGGAAATCTTCATTAATAACTTGGTACCAGAACTAAACTACGCATTACAAATGTAAGACTCACCAAGCTTCGATAGAATGATTAAAAATGCCCTCCGTATTGAGGAAGTCATGGTCAAAAGAGGGGAGATCACTCTTTAAGGTGAAAAAAATCAAACAACTCCAACTCCAAGCCTAAATGGTGGAAGCAAAACAAGAATGTTGTCAATGATGGCACAGTAAACACATCCAATGTTGGTCCTAAACTTGAAGTATTCAATCTAACCAACAGTATGCAAGCAAGCAAGGATTCCAAGGTAACAACTCCCATACCCAAAAAAAAACAATGATAATGAAAAAGGATGATCATGGACCTCCAAACCTCATAGAACATTCACTCCTTTGGGAGAACCTCTCGAGACTATTTTGAAAACACTATTGGATAACAAAGTTCTTACTATCCCATATTCCAAACTGTGGGAACCAATGGTCAAACCCAGATGGTGGGATGATGACTCCTACTGTGTCTTTCACAAGAACAAAGGGAACAAGACTAATAATTGCCTTAAGCTTAAGCATGTCATTCAAGACCTCATTGAAGGAGGAAAGATTAAAGTAGATGGTCACACTACCAATGAAGATCATACTATGTTCAATAAACCATTCCCAAACTATGACAAAGGAGAAACATCTAAAGGGAAAGGTAACGAAGTCAACTAGACCTATTCCAAAAATGACAATGTGATCAATATGCTCGACATTAAGACTGAGTTAATCAATGTTGTCACAATCAAAGGTGTCTCATTCCACTCAAATGTCATAACACAGAACCAAGCATAGGTCACGATCAAAGGACCTACAAAACTGACACCGACATCCAAGGTTCCTATTGTAACTATTCCTAAACTAGTAGCAAAATAGGTGGTTATTATCCCTGGAGAAAAATATGACTTGGTAGACCAATTGCAACGAACCTCTGCCAAAATTTCTATTTTTGAGTTGCTCAAAATACCACAGTACATAGGGAAATCCTAGAACACGCTCTACATGTTGCTAACATCCCAAAGGATATTGATATAGATAAATTCCAAGTGACGGTCAATCACATTTCTGTGCCACATTACCTCTCCTTTTCTGAACAGGATGATAAGTCATTGACACATTCACATAATCAACCCCTCCATATCAAAGTCCTTATTCATAAATCCCATGTTAGATGCATGTTGATAGATGGAGGCACATGATTGAATATATGTACACTTGATCTAATCAAGAGACTGGGTCTCTCAGAACAAACAATGGACTCTAGAAGCAAAATAACTATCAAAGCTTATGACGAGGAAGAAAGATCCTCCAGAGGTCTTATTGTTCTACCTATCAGAGTTGGACCAATTGAGAGGAATGTCACATGTCAGGTACTGCATCTACCCTTGGCCTACAATATCCTATTAGGGAGACCATGGATTCACAAAATGCAAGTTGTGTCATCTACTTACCACCAGTGCATAAATTTCCCACATAATGGGGTGGAAGTGATGATACCTACAGACGCTAACTACACTTGTAATAATATCAAAGCTGGTAGCATGATCCCACATAGAAAGGAGACTATGGACACAATTAATCCTTAAACTACCAAGGACATGGTCATGAAAGGTTTTGGAAAAACCTTAAAACTTGAAGAAACAGGTATGGAAGAGTACAAGCTAGACCTGACTCCCTCGCTAACAAAACTTCCGGTATCACCAAGATCCCATGGAAAAACTTCCTCGACATTCACACCTATAGCATCCAAAGAACCAGAAGTACACAAAGCAACTGGCATGGTAAAGGCATCCATATCTTCTTTAGATAACACAGAAGAACAGACAGTCTTGGACTGTGTTGGTTGTATTTCGTGTTTTTGCTAATTTACCTGTTTCCTTGCTCTCCCCTCTGAAAATTTTTAGGTTTTCATGCTTATTCCTTGTCAATTTGTCAAAACCCTGCAAAAACCCTAGCAACCAAGTATTAAACGATGTATTTTGAAACCCTTAGCCATGTCTTATGTTTTGTCATTACCTTTTTCAAGTCACTAAAGACATGTGCTTTAAGTCAGGTCGCTTGATCGCATGACCCAAAGCGCATATTCCAAATGATCTCCCGACTTAGTTTTTCCTTTATGTCGCGTAGTCTTGATAAGAAATCGAATATTCCATCTATGTATCGACACTTAGTGATTTCCTTTTAGTTGGGTTGTCGCTTGAATTCCATGTTATAAAGCTTTAAAAGGAATGGGACCTGCCTCAGTCGGGTGATCGCGAGAAGAGTCAACAGGTCAAAGAAATGTCTCCCGACTTTGCAATTCACTTCATGTCGCATGGTCGCTAGATCATGACATTCAAACAGTTAAAGCTTTTCTTCAATCGCGTGGTATCGTGATTAATTGACGGTTAAGACATAACATTCCCAACCATGCGACTAACGGTTTCATGTTAAGTGATTTCCTTCAGTCGGGATGTCGCCAGATCAAAAAGATGAGTCAGCTTCCCAGTGTGCATAAAGAGGACGAAAGAAAAGATGACATCTGTCACAGAGCTAGTGGTTGTCGGGAGGTCGCCAGATGAAGGAAAGGGATCAAGCGATAAGGAGACTAAAGTCATTTCACCCTCAGTCGCGAAGTCTCTTGATATTTTAAGGGTATGTGAAATTCTAAAGCGATTAAAAGACAACCGTGCGATGAAGGAATGAAAGGATCTGACGGTGGTCGAGTAGTCTGGTGATAAAAGTGCCCCAGGGAAAAAGTCCTTCTGACTAAGAGATTAAGGTATGTCGCGAAGTCGCTGAAAACAGAGAAAGGGTACCTTTTCAGTAAAAGGTTAAGTTAAGTCTATCACCGGACTCAGCGACCAAAGGGTTGTCGTGTAATCTAGGAAAGAGAAATGAGGATCCAGTGACTTGGCGATTGCTATGAAATGTTAAGTGCAATGGTTTGTCGCATAGTTTGGAGATGAAAACTGAGTTAAGGTTAACCCTGCGCGACTTAGATTTTCACATAGTCGCCTGATCGCTGGAAAGACTTGGGTTACCTGAGGTAAAGGAATTACATGGTCGCCTAATCTGATGATCAGACCATGGTTAAGAGAAAATGCTCACGACAAAGAGACTTTATGAGGTCGCGAGGTCGCTAGATAAACAGGATCTACAAAAGCGGCGCCAGGTGGAGGACGTGACAGAGAAGATCAAGCCGGCGGCCAATCAGATATAAGAATTTTTGATTACTGTGTACAAAAGGTAGCTGAGATGTATGACAAAAGGCGAATCAGAGAGTGCCATGTCAGCTATCTTAACCATTTTGTGATTGCGCCAAAATTCTCATGATTTAAATTTGATTTCCTGTCATCTCGCGTAACTACGGCTAAGTTTTTGAACGTTTCATGACATATCAAATTAATTGCAGAACTGACCTTTCTGAACTTTGAGCCATGTACTCTGAACCTCGTGGCTATAAACAGAGGAGTTTACATTCATTCCTATTCACCGAGTTTGTGATCTCAGAGCCAAGTTTTTATTTTAGAGCAAAAGGTGATATTCAAAGTTGTAGCAGTGTTCTGAGGTGATTGAAAATTCTAAGAAGGAGGTCTTAGATTTGTTTCAATATCGTCCAAACAGAAATTCAAGAGCTTGCAAACATGAGTACTTCTATGAGCATGGTGTCTACAAGTGGAGGTAGTGGAGATGATCCTAAAGGAAAACCTAGCTTCTCTGACGAATTTCTGCAACTGCTGCCAGGGTCTACACAAAATAGGAAGATTGATGCTGGTGTTTTCAAAGATGACTTCAAGGAAATCAGAGATGCAGTGACCCCAGGAACAACAGGTTATTCTCTATTTTCCTACTTTTACAATAATTCTGACAAGCCTATCCCTGTATCAAACCCTTGGATATCTGGTTTGGGTAGGTTGTTAGTGCCTG